>ML299866.1:0-40402 GCA_005239495.1 Nicotiana undulata | reverse complement strand
TGGGATTTGTTTATGGGTTTCATGTCGAAAGTGCTATGTTGTATTTTGCTTATTTTGTTAAACTTCATGTGGTGGGCCATCGAAGCCTTAGTTATCTTGTTCGTATTTGTTGTTAATGAGTTTTATTCAGTTCAAACGTTGGCTTGTCTAGCGGGTTCAACGTTAGACGCAGTCATGGCCCGAAGGTGGGATTTCGGGTCGTGACACTTTAATGTTTAAAATATTATTTGGGAAAGTTATAATCATGATCTTGAATGTATTGAAACTTTTATATTGAGAATTATAGATTCTCCTAACCCTCTTGTGAATTTATGTGCTTCTTTGAATAACTTACATGTAGAAGAATCCATGAGATTTATAATTGATACTTGGATATATCATAAAAGTGTATTATTTAATACATGTGGTAGAGATACTTATTTTAAATGGATGCTTAACCAATCTTTTGTAATTTCATGGTCATGCACGTTTTTTGACTACCTTAAGAGAGGTTTTTTTGACTAAGTAGGCATAAATTTTATTGGGATGATGATGTCCATATGCTTTATAAAGGAGTATTTACACCTATTAGGCTTAATTGGGTTAAGTGGACACATGGTCACTATCTTGTTTTATTTTTACCATTTTTCCAGATTAATGGATGCCATTTACTAGTGTCTGTCTTCGTTTTCTTGCAAGGTCGAAATTCGAGGACAAATTTTCTTCAAGAAAAGGGGAATGATAGCATCCTAGAAAGCTCAAATCTATTCAAGGACAAGGATGAAGCTTTGGAATCTCAAATAGGGCCTTTAACAAGATATCAAGCTAAAACGTTGTAAAACAAGGTCATTGGACTTAAGGAATGATCAAGGAAGTTGTTAGTTGGGAGGAAGAACTTAAGGATAAAGGATATGAACTTTCTAGGTGTTATATTTATTTTATGGCCCAAATTCATGTCCATGAAGATGTGAATTAGATCCCAAGAAATATCCTCTGAAGAAGGTTCCAAATCAGGCCATTGTTTGACCAATTTAGCACCTAAAATGTGTCAAAACTTGCAGCCCATGAAGTCCTACATAATCCCACATTTTGATAGCATACAAAGGACTTACTTTATTTCCAAGAATGGTACAATACTTGTGCTAGATGTTGAGTGCAAGTTGGTGCCAAGTTGCTTGCAAATTTCCTTCAAGATTTTCAAGATTCTATCAAGATTGGTTTGGGACTTATTTCCATATATTATGGGACTATATTTATTGCTTTCCTAGTTACTTAAGGTTATGTTTTCCTTTTACTAAAATTTTTGGAATTACATTCCAAGAATGACTTGGTTTTTGCTTCCTAGTATTTTCCTTTTCCTAAGGTAGTTGGACTTGTTGTCCAAAGTAGTTTAGGACTTTATTTACTTATTTTTTTAGGTAGAATTTCGTGACCCCTCTCTATATGAAGGGGTTTATACTTTGTTTTTAGACTTAGATTATTATAGACAATATCAATAAAAATTGTGAGATTGTTCTCGCACTCTTGTGTGTGACTACCCTTGGATTTATTCTTCGACCTTCAAGACTCAACTTAAAGTGGTAAGATTAAACCCTTTTCGAAATCTTAGATCACTTCTAGGTATTCAAGAAATGTGATAAGTTTAGGCTTATTGTTGTTCTTGTTATTCTAAATGGTCGGGTTTCACAATCTATCTCTTATTTTTAGGTCTCTACCAAAGGCGATTAGTTCTTCATTGGATAATTGTATTTGATGGGATTCAACCTCAAGAATAGACTTCTTGAATTCAAGAAACTTTTTCTTGAATTCAATCTATCTTTAATTTTCCATCTATTTTTGTGTTTTTTTTATTTTCTTTTAGTTTCCGCACGTTTTTTATCTTCTTTTGCAATTCTTGGACCCCTATCATGTTGTTATCAGTGAGTTCCTACAAGTGGGGTCTGGGGAGGGTAGAGTGTACGCAGACCTTACCCCTATCCTAGAAGGTAGAAAGTCTATTTCCGAAAGACCCTCAGCTCAAGAAAACGAAAAAGAGTTAAGAGAGAGACAGAATGTTAGTACCATCAACAAAACCATATGAGGAATAACAACAACATAAGAACCAGAAGCTAGATGAAAAATAATAACAAACACTAGTGAATAAAGCCTGATACTATGAAAAATGAAAGAATAGTGTGGACACAAAAATAATCAGTAGCAGCCTAGGACCCAACCTTATCAGACCAACCTCCCCCATGGATAAACCTTATCGGCTACCTCCTATCTTAACACACTAATGCTCGACCTCCACACCTTCCTATCAAGGGTCATGTTCTCGGAAATCTGAAGCCACATCATGTCCAGCATGATCACTTCTCCCCAATACTTCTTAGGCCGCCCTCTCCCTCTTCTAGAACCCGCCAAGGACAGCCACTCACACCTCCTGATCTGGTCATCTATGTTTCTCCTTCGCACGTGCCCAAACCATCTAAGCCTCGCTTTCCGCATCTTGTCATCCACAGAGACCACCCTCACCTTCTCCCAAATATCTTCATTCCTAATATTATCCATCCTGGTGTGCCCGCACATCCACCTCAACATCCTCATCTCTGCTACTTTCATCTTCTAGATATGTGAGTTCTTAACTTGCCAAATCTCTGCCCCTTCCCCATACAACATGGCCGGTCTAAGCACCGCTCTATAAAACATACCTTTGAGTATCGGTGGAACTTTCTTGTCACACAGGACTCCAGATGCTAACCTCCATTTCATCCACCCAACCCCTATATAGTGTGTGAAATCCTCGTCAATCTCCCAATCCCCCTGAATAACCGACCCAAGGAATTGAAACTGCCTTTCCTAGGGATAACATGTGATCCAAGCCTCTAGTACAAGCCCGCTTCTCTCGACTCAATGCTGAATTTGCACTCTATGTATTCTGTCTTAGTCCTGCTCAACCGAAAACCCATTAGACTCAAGGGCTTGTCTCCAAACCTACAGTCTCTCGTTAATGTCGCGTCGCGTCTCATCAATAAGAACTATATCATCGGGGAACAACATACATCATGGCACCTCCCCTTGGATATGTCGTGTCAGTGCGTCCATCACCAGAGTAAATAAGAACGGGCTGAACGTTGCTCCTTGGTGTAAACCCATACCAACTGAGAAGTGCTCGAAGTCGCCTCCCACATTCGTAACCCGAGTCTTAGCTCCATCATACATGCCCTTAATCACCCTAACATACGCAACCGGCACACCTTTTGCCTCCACGCAATCCAAAGAACCTCCCTAGGGAACTTGTCATACGCTTTCTCCGGGTCAATAAACACCATGTGCGGATCCTTCTTTCTATCCATGTACTGTTCAACCAACCTCCTAATAAGGTGGATCACTTTCGTAGTTGAACGACCCGGCATGAACCCGAACAGGTTGTCGGATATAGACATTATCTTCCTCACCCTTACTTCCACCACCCTGTCCCACACTTTCATAGTATATCTTAGTAACTTTATTCCCTTATAGTTGTTAGAACTCTGGATATCACCTTTGTTATTGTACAACGGTACCACCGCACTCCACCTCCACTCATCTGGCATCCTTTTCGTCCTGAAAATAACATTAAATAGCCCTGTCAGCCACTCCAAGCCTGCTCTACCCACATACTTGTAGAATTCTACCGGAATTTCGTTTGGCCTGGTAGCTCTGCCCCTACATATCTGACGCACAGCCCTCACTACCTCTTCAACCTTAATGCACCTATAGTACCAAAAGTCTCGTTGACCCCCAGAATTCCATAACTCACCTAACGCAATATCCTCGTCCCCCTCTTCATTCAAAAGTTTATGAAAGTATGTCTGCTATCTCCGCTTAATCTAAGCCTCTCCCATCAAAACTCTACCATCCTCGTCTTTGATGTACCTCATTTGGTCCAGATCCCGAGACTTCCTCTCTCTCGCCTTGTCGAGTCGGAATAACTTATTTTCTCTGCCTTTGTTCCCTAGTTCCTCGTATATACGACTAAGCACTGAAGTCTTAGCCTCCTTGACCGCCAACTCTTCCTCCTTCCTAGCTACCTTATACATCTCCATGTTCGCTCTCCTCTCCTCCTCGCTTCTGCTACCTTCTAACTTCAGGTACACCACCTACTTCGCCTCCACTTTACCTTGGACCACTTAATTCCACCACTAGTCGCCTTTGTGCCTGCCAAAGAAACCCTTCGAGACCCCTTATACAGTTTGTCATCATCGTCTACAGAGTGCCTGCGTCCCAGCCACTCCACAATGCTCCCATAACCGACAACCTTCCCTAAAACTCCTGAGCTTTATCAGTAGTCAAGACTGCCCACCTAATCCTTGGTCGTCCTCGTATAGACCTCTTCTTCCTCTTAATCACGATACTAATGTCCATCACCAAAATCCTATGCTGCACCGCGAGTAACTCACCCGGGATAACCTTGCAATCCTTGCACATCCCTCTATTACACCTCCTGATAAGGAGATAATCAATCAGTGTCTTCGCCACTTCACTTTGGTAAGTCACCAAATTCTCCTCCCTCTTTGGGAACATAGAGTTCACAATCACCTGCTCAAATGCCTTAGCGAAATCCAACAGCGAAGTACCTCCTTCGTTCTTATCCCCGGAGCCGAAGCCGCCATGCACCTTACCATAGCCACCAGCAGTCGACCCAATATGACCAATGAAATCCCCTCCGGTATATATCCTCTTTGCAGGCAGAATACTACGCAGTATCTCATCCAACCCCTCCTAGAAGCTCCTTTTAACCTCCCCATCCAAGCCTGCTTGCGGCACATACGCGCTAACAATATTAAGGGTGCACCGTCTAACCACTAACTTTATAGACATTAATTTTTCATTTACCCGCCTAACCTCTACCACATAATCTCTAAGTTCCCTATCAACCAAGATCCCACTCCATTCTTACCCTTTATGACTCCAGAATACCACAACTTATATCCGTCTGCATTCCTCGCCTTCGATCCTACCCACCTAGTCTCCTGGACACAAGCTATATTGACCTTTCTCTTCTAGAGAATTTTCGTTAACTCTATCGACTTACCCGTCAATGTGCCTATGTTCCAAGACCCAATTCTCAACCTATAGGCCCCCATGTTCCCTTTACCCCCATTGCCTCCCATACCACCCCATGACCCCTGCCCCACCCCCTCCCACCTAGAGGACATGACCTTATTCTACCATCCCAGACCCACATCCACTACACATACGAAAGACTAAGGGGAAATTTCTAACAAAAGAAGTAACTGACCAAACTTAAAGAAAACAAGGAGCGTTACTACAGGTACGCTAATAGTATTATTAACTAATGCAAACTAAACAATCAACAATTTACCTAACACAAAGAAGAGAAATAGGAAAGCAGGAGGTACCAACTCCCACAAATAGCACCTCCAAATTCGACTAGGTGTGCAACCGAGGTCGCGGAGATTGAGGTTCTTCCATCCAACTCCCACTGGCCTTTGCGAAAACCAATTTTGGCGAAATAAATCAATTCTGGCCTTCCACGTGCTGCCACCACTTTCACTGTTGTTGGCCTCTCTTGTAGGTACCTGCAACACTCAAAAGAGGGCAACCTCTTGGGTCTCAAAGAGAGACAAATAATAGAAAAAGTCCACTGAAGTGTTACCCCTATTTAGATCCAGGAAGAGTCGACCTGAGGAATAGGAGCAAGAAAGGAAAGAGAGAGAGAGCGAGAAAGGACTGTCAATGGGGTACAATGACTGAGAAGAAGATTAGGTGGATGAGGAGAAGGGGAAAGGGAATAGGGGGAAGATGGTAGGGTAATACGCACCTGTATATTTTCATCCTTACTCCGGCGGTGGCACAGGCAACAGTCGCCGGCAAAGTCACTAGGGGATTTGGGGGGTGGGTGAGTTGACCGTTAGCAAATAGAAAGCAGAGAGAGAAAGAGAGAGAGGACACCTCAACTTCCATGAAACAACACTCAGACAAGAATTTCATTAATCTTATCCCAATGGGGATTCATAAGCAACCATCTTATTGTGCTCATGTTGAAGAAGAGACTGACAGAAATCCATGGTTCCATGAAATCAAGAAGTTCCTGGAAAAAGGAGAATACCTAGAGACTACTACCCATACTCAAAATCGCACACTTCAAAGATTAGCTAACAATATCTTTCAAAGCGAGGGAATTCTATATAGAACGACTCCTGACCTGGGATTACTACCGTGTGTTGATGCCAAAGATGCATCCAGATTGATCGAGGAAATACATGCCGGAACTTGCGAACCGCACATGGATGGTTTCATCTTAGCCAAGAAGATACTGAGAGTAGAGTATTTCTAAAGGACTATGGAAACAGGCTGCGTCAAGTATGTTCATAAGTGTCATCAATGCCAGATACATGCTGACATGATACGAGTACTACCCAATGAACACAATGCAACAAGTTCTCCCTCGCATTTCTCCGCTTAGGGTAGGGATGACATTGGCCCAATCGAGCCCGCTACTTCAAACATGCCTAGGTTCATTCTGGCGGCCATAGATGATAGCATCCTAGGAAGCTCAAATCTATTCAAGGACAAGGATGAGGTTTTGGAATCTCAAAGAAAGCCTTTAACAAGATCTCAAGCTAAACAGTAGCAAAACAAGGTCGTTGGACTTCAGGAGCGATAAAATAAGTTGTTTGTTGGGAGGAAGAGCTTAAGGATAAAACATATGAGTTTTCTAGGTGTTATAATTACTTTATGGACCAAATTCATGCCCAAGAAGAGGTGGATTAGATCCCAAGAAACATCATCTGAAGAAGGTCCTAATCCGGCCACTTTTGGATCAATTTGGCACCTAAATTGTGTCCAAAGTTGCATCCCATGAAGTCCTACATAACGCCACATTTTCATAGCATAAAAAAGACTTACTTGATGTCCAGAAAGGTACAATAGCCGTGCTAGATGTTGAGTGCAAGTTTGTACCAAATTGCTTGCAAATTTCCTTCAAGATTTCCAAGATTCTATTAAGATTGGTTTGGGACATATTTCCATATATTATGGGACTATATTTATTGCGTTCCTAGTTACTTAAGGTTATGTTTTCCTTTTACTAAAATGTTTGGAATTACTTTCCAAGAATGACTTGGTTTTTGCTTCCCAGTATTTTCCTTTTTCTAAGGTAGTTGGACTTGTTGTCCAAAGTAGTTTAGGACTTTGTTTTTAGACTTAGATTATTATAGACAATATCAATAAAAATTGTGAGGTTTGTTTTGCACTCTTATGTGTGGCTACTCTTGGATTTATTCTTCAACCTTCAAGAATGAACTTAAGGTGGCAAGATTAAACCCTTTTCCAAATATTAGATCACTTTTAGGTATTCAAGAAAGGTGATAAGTTTAGGCTTATTGTTGTTCTTTTTATTCTAAAGTGTCGGGTTTCACAATCTATTTCTTGTTTTTAAGTCTCTACCAAAGGAGACTAGTTCTTCGTTAGCTAATTGTTGTTGTTAGGATTCAACTTCAAGAAAAGACTTCTTGAATTCAATAAACTCTTTCTTGAATTCAATTTATCTTTAATTTTGCGCTTTGTTTTTCTTTTATTTCTTTTAGCTTCCGCACGTTTCTTGATTTTATTTAGTAATTCTTTGACCCCTATCGTATTGTTATCAATAGACTACTTCACAGAATAGGTTGAAGCAGCATCTTATAATGATGTAACTAAGAAGGTTGTAGCGGATTTTATTCGGGACCACATTGTTTGTCTATTCGGAGTACCAGAGTCAATCATTACTAACAACGGCGCTAATCTCAACAGAGATTTGACGAAGGCCATGTGTGAAACAGTCAAGATCAAGCATAAGAACTCCACAGCATATAGGTCGCAAATGAACGGAGTCGTAGAAGCCGCCAACAAGAACATCAAGAAGATATTATGGAAAATGGTGGACAGTTAAAAATAATGGCACGAGAAGCTTCCATTTGATTTACTTGGATATTGTACCACAATTCTCTCATCAACTGGGGAAACTCCCTACCTACTGGTTTATGGTACTGAAGTTTTTATTTCCACCTAAGTGAAAATTCCTTCCTTAAGAATCATACAAGAAGTCGAGCTTAGCGATGCGTAATGGGTATGAAGCCGGTATGAACAACTAGCTCTCATTGATAGAAAAAGAATGAATGGAGTATGGCACAGTCAACTCTACCATAACAGAATGGTAAGAGTTTTCAACAAGAAGGTCAGGTCAAGGCAATTCACACTGAGGCAAGTTGTGCTAAAGCGAATCTTCTCGCAACAAGATGAAGCCAAGAGGAAGTTCTCACCTAACTGGCAAGGTCATTACATGGTTCACCGGGGACTGACAAAAGGAACAATTATACTCGCAGAAATAGATGGAGAAGTTTGGCAAACAACCTATTAATTCAGACGCAGTGAAGAGATACTATGTTTAAGATTGCTTGCATTTTCTATTTGATGTAACTTAACTACGCTTAAATTGATTCCCGTTTAAGAGGGGATACGCAAGCAGCCTTGTGGGTTTCGGTCACATCCTAATAAAATCTTCATTTTCCCATGATAAAAAACTGGGGCAAGATCACGAGTTTGTCCGATTTCATCACGTATGGAACAACCAAGGAATGTATTGTCAGGAGTATGCATTTAAACTGGGGTGGAATTTTGAGGAGGAGCCTCAAAATTCTAACGCAAGGAGGTTGCAATGTCTCAAAATACGTCACAGACACCGGTTCATCCAAATTACCTGATAGAATGCACTATCATATATTTCAAACAACTATATTTCTACAAATAGTTTGTCAAATACATACAGCATTTTCGAAAACTTTGTTTATATGGAAGCCAAATGTTACACCGGGTGATTCAAGCAGGACCCTGAGACATGAGTAAAAGCGAAGAAATGGATTAGGAGCACGAACCAATCGTCCCCCCCCCCCCTCGAAAACTCATAATGTTTCTTGACTGCAAGCACAATGAACATAATAGTAATGTCCGCAAATACATACACGCAACAAAGTCGCATCTATTAACGAGCCCAGAATGGCCAAGAAATAATCGGTGGGCAGGCCCCTATTGGGCAACCTCCAATCAGATGGTAAGTTATATACCAAGCCTACTGTGGTTCAGCACTTATGAACGGGAATATCCGTGATACAGAGCCTAGTTGTGATGAACCAAAGGGTCATTTTATGGATTATGAATTTATTCAAGGCTTATTAGCCTTAAAAGACTAATATTGATTACCTCGATTTACATGCACAGCCCGAGCATGAATCCGGAAAACTTTTATGTGAAAATATGAGAAATAATAAAATTTTAGAGTTGAAGTTAGGTTTTAGTTGACTTTGGTCAACATTTAAGTAAATAGACCCGGATCTGTGTTCTGACGATCCTGGGAGGTCTGCGTTAAAATATGGGACTTTGTTGTATGCCCGAAATTGAATTCTGAGGTCCCTAGCCATAGAAAATAATTTTTGAACAAAATTGTTATACTAAATTTTTAAAGGAAATAAAGAAATGATTTTTGTTTGAACTTATTGGTAACGGTCCCGTATTTTGGTTCCATGTCCCGGTAAATGTTTGTTATGATATTTAGTTACTATATATGCAATTTGATGATAATTTGGATTGATTTGACGTGATTTGGACGTCCAATTGAGAAATGGTGAATTTAAGTGTTCTTGAGAAAAAATCATGATGTTGAGGTTGAATTCATAGTTTTTAATGTTATTTTAATAATTTGATCGCACAAGCAAGTCCGTATGATATTTTTACGCTTGCGTGCATATTTTATTTAAAACCCCGAGGGCTCGGGTTAGTTTCGAGTGTTTTGAGACTTAGAAATATAACTGGAGTGAAAAAAGTTGCAGGTTGCAGGTCTCTGAACCTGGAAGCGCGGTAGCGCTTGGAATTTCGCGGCCGCGAACCAGGTTCCACTGGAGCGCCCGGAATTCCGCCGAGCGCGGTTCTTCAAGCCTCCATTCCGCCGCCGCACCCCAAATTCCGCTGACAGCGGCGGGGCAAGGCCTATAATTCCGCTGACAGCGGTGCCCAGGTCTGGGTCGCGTGTATAAATACGAGACTTTTAATTATTTTACCACTCTTAAAAAATAACAAAACCCTAGAACGGAAGAGGCGATTTTTCCAAAATATTTTCTTCCCCAAATCATAGGTAAGTGATTTCTAACTCATCTCTTTCAATACTTAACTACTTTTTTCAAGATTTCAACCTAGAATCTAGAATATTTCATGGTAGAATTAGGGATTTTTTGGAAAACCTAGGAAACCTATGATTTTTCAATAAAGTTAATTCCTTTAACAATAGTTAACGATATTATACTCAATTATGATTAGATACGAGTGAATTGAAGGCAAATTCTAAAAGAAAAGTTGTAATTGAGCAGCGAGTGACCTGCTGAATTGAGGTAAGTGCTTGGTTTAACCTTGACTTGCGGGAATAGGAATACCCAACCAAAATGCTATGAGAATTTTCATGTGTGTGGTGTATAGGTGAGGTGACAAGTATCTATGCACCACCAAATTATTTGTTGAACATGATCCCTTCCCTATTCCCAATTTATTTGATTCCTAGCTTAATTGGTTGCATGATTTTATGCCTCCATGTCTACTTGTTTTTGTCAACTTTTTGTTAAGCATTGTTTTAAGTAATTCGGAAGTGTTAGTTGTGAAGCATTGTTTTAACTATTCTGGCTAGTTTCATTGTGAAATGATGATTGATGATGTTTATGAGCAGTACTGTTTTCTATTTACAATTGTTGAGACAAAACTATTGTGAAAGGTATTAACTTGAATTGTGAAATCTCTTATAAATAAAGTGATGTGATTGTCTGGTGGGAGCGGGTTTCACGCCATAACAAAGAGTGATAAGCGTGGACAGGTAGGATCGGGTTGCACACCGCGACATGAGAAATAAGTGTGATATATATAGGGAGGACAGGTGGGAGCGGGTTGCGCGCCGCAACAAGGAGCAATAAGAGAGAACATTTATGTTTTACCGATTTTAAACACAAAGATTGGAAGACTTTCTGTTTTACTCTAATATTTCTCATATTATGCAATTATGGTCATTTTAAAGCGAAATCCGGTAATTTGGGCACTTATGTGAAAATTGGTTATAGCTGTGACCTGGAAAGGGTGGCAGAGTTATTTTACTTATTGCTGCAGACTATTGTTTTATTTAGTTTAGAATTCCTTTCTTGCTTTATTATATATTGTTCATATGATATGTTATAAATGCCCCGTCGTAGCCTCGTCACTACTTCGTTGAGGTTAGGCTCGACACTTACTCAGTACATGGGGTCAGTTGTACTGATACGACACTCTGCACCTTTTGTGCAGATCTAGGTTCCGGTCAAAGCTGATCCTTCGAGCATAGTTGAGCAATTACACGGAGAAACGAGGTAGCTCTGCTGGCGTCCGCAGATTCCTGGAGTCTTCTCCTATTTAATTAGGTATTGTTTTATTTCATTCAAAACAGACACATATATACATTTCTTTCAACCCATTTATTTGTAGTACTCTATAATAGTTTGTGGAATTGTGACACCAGACCCTGGGTAGTTTCATAATTATTATTAGCTCGTGGTTCGTTTATTATTCCAAATATTAATTATGATAACAGTTATTGGAAAGAATTAGGTTTCATATTTATTTTAAATTGTTTATTCGTGTTTAAGTAAACATTCTAAGAAAATGGTTAATTAAGTTCTAACATTGGCTTGCCTAGAAAGTGTGGTATTAGTTTCCATCACGGTCCCGGGAGTTGGGAATTTGGGTCGTGACACTAGTATGGCCGAGCGCCTATGATCGAGCCTACTACGACGGAGCAGTTATATATATACTGAGCCTTATAGGGATGGACAACTATTTTACTTACTATATTGAGAGAGTTGAGTCACTATCAATAGGTAAGCATATCATCAGATTATCTTTGACTCCCTGTTACTTTAAGTTATTTTATTATCAGTTCAGTTTCAACTTTCAGTTATTTTATTGCCTTACATACTCGGTACATTATTTCATACTGACATCTTTTTGCCTAGGGACGCTGAATTTCATGCCTACATGTATAGAAAATTAGTTTGACGAGCCCCATAGTAGACGAGGTTAGCATTCAACGAAGGATCGATAAGACTCCACCTCATTTGGAGTGCAGCCGAGTCTATGAGTCATCGTGTCAGGATTGTTCTATAGATTTATGGGTAGGCCGGTACACTGTCCCATTTGACGTCTAATACTCTTAGAGCCTTTGTAGATAGAGGTTCTTTTTTGTACAGTATGTCAGAGGCCTTGATGACCCATATATATTCATTTTTTAAGAAAGATGGTTCATGGGTACAATGCTTTCCCACTTATAATTATACATTCCGAGTTGTGGCCATGTGGGCCCGGTTACCTATGATAGTATGGTACGAAAGATACGTTACATTGGTACTCGGTCGAGTAAGGTACCGGGTGCCCGTCGCGGCCCATCGGTATGGGTCGTGACACCCCCCTCCCCTCCTTTTATATACAGGGTTAGACCAATGTAGTTGTACCCTTATAATCATTAAGGATTTGTACCAATTCTCATTGTGTTATAATAAGTCCTTCCATTTTTATATCCTCTTTAATTATTTGACCAACTAGCCTAATTACATAATCCACATAGTTTTATGTTTTGCCCTCAAAGAGTTCCTAACACCTTATGTTTGAGGTAATATCAGCCCTTACCTAATCTTTGGTGATATTGACTAGACAAACAAAGTTATTTGCAAATAGGTGCCCTAACACACCTTAAAATTGTTAGGTGGTGACTCTTCTATTTTAATACCCATTTAAATGAGTTATCACATGTCGAAACCCGCTTTCGCGAGAAAGCGGGGTGCGACAAAGCATTAAGCACAAAGGTAACAATAGTCAAGTAATAGAAACATAGGCGTCACAAGACATGTTATCCAATATATAAAAGCATCATGCTCAGTTTCAAACACATAGGGAAGATATTAAACATGCTAAAGCCTAAATATGCTACTATCAAACAAGTCAAAGGCACCTAGGTTCATCATTGTTCCTCCATTTATTCCCAAAATATTAATCTACTATAAATATAAAACTACTACCCGGTTCAAACTGCAACCCATGAAAAAGAACCGAGACACAAAGAAAATCCACAGAGATTATTACTACTTAAAGGAAAAGACATGTTTTTGTATTTTCTGTTTTTCAATTTGTTTTGTATTCTTTGGTTAGACTTTAATCCCTCATAAAAATTGTCTAAGATATGCATCATCGGGGAAAGTCTAAAAATAATTTTTTTATTTTTTTCGTTAATTAATGCCAACTAAAATATACTAATATACAAAATAAAATAAATAAGCTAAAAGATACTAATATACATTAGTGGGATTTTACTAGGTATGTTGTTGTTGTTGTTGTATACTAATATACTAATGTACAATCCACAGAGAATTTCCCACCCCACACTTAAAATATGTAGTCTCCTCAGTGTATATAAAAGCAATTAAAATTCAGAAGGGTGGTAAGAAAATTCCCTAGTCATTCTTCGTGATCCTTCTCATTAGTTTAACAAGTGGTCGTAACGACCCCACATTTAAGATCTTAACACACGGTCTTTCAACTAAATCAAGGTTAATCAGACTTCACCTTGCACAATTTAAGCATGTTAGTGTCATACAATCAACTCATTCACATGTAAGCATAACGTATAAACTACACTTTTAATAATATACCCCAGTTTTGATGAGCCACCCCACACTTCAAATTTCATGTTAATTAAGCTAACAATCTACTAGTGTATCAATCCTGGAGGCTCATGGTCAAATTGGGACAAAAGTTTCCTTTTAGGAAACTTAATTATACATAGAGCGCACTAGTTAGATGTAAGCTCTTGAATGGGTGAGGGATGGCCTCACCCTCCTAAATCGGCTTGGGAGTTTGAGTGAAAACACTCACGTATTTAAAAATCATATTCCTATGGGGTTCATGGGGGTGTGTGTACTAGTGTAGGAATGGGTGAACTAACGATGAAGGAAGAGAGAGCGAAAACTTATGGTAGAGTTGGCAATACCCACTATGCAGCGAGATCCAAGCCTAGCCACGTCTAGTGTGGGGCGAGCTTGACCAGGCGATATACTAGGTGGCTCCTAGCCTATGGCGAGATCCTTCATGGTTTGAACTCAGTTATCAACTTATTTGACATCCCATCATGCTCGCATACCTATTCAAACACAAAAATACAACCACAAACTCGTTAGGGTCTGAAAACAAACAGATAAATCTAATTAAGCTAACTAAACTATGTATTGGGTTGTCTCCCAACAAGCGCCTTAGTTAACGTCATAACATAACGTTTACAACATCACAATGGGTTGCTTCCCATGAAATGCCTAATTTAGCGTCGCTGCACAGCGCAAAATGTTTCATCAAGAATCCACCAAGTCTATCAAAGTTTGGTGACGACAAACTCCACCACTCCAATAGTATTTTAACTCTTTGATTTTTGACGAGAAATGTGTCTCCATGTATGGGATCCCTAAGTTCCAAATCGTCGTTCCTTGTAGCACAAATTACCTCAAATGGACCACATCATCGAGGCTGCAGATTTGCGGGAAAGAGCTTCGATCGCGATTTACACACAAGCACAGATTAACCTAACTCAAGCTCACAATGCACCGGGTTCTTGTCACGTAACGTCTTTATGTTTCCCTTACACAATTTTACATCTTCAACAAACAAAAGATTTTGAGTCTCAATTCTCTTTGTGATGGCATCAACTCTCACATCAACCCCAGGCTCTATTACCTTTGGTTCAATCACCGAGATCTTATACAAGTCCTTGTAATGCTTGGGAAGGTTTAGCTCCTTGTACAAATTAAATGTAACTTCTTCCTCATGCATTCTCATCTTTAGCTTGCCTTCTCTCACATCAATAAGTGCTCCTCCAGTGGCTATGAATAACCGCCCAAAAATAATTAGAACTTCCTCATCGGGTAGGTAGTCAAGAATAATGAAATCAGCAGGAAAAATGAACTTCCCCCACTTGTGCCAGCACATCATCAATTATTCCTTCACGCACTACGAATGACCAATCTACTAGTTGTAGAGTCATAGTAGTAGGCCTAGGTTCTCCCAATTCGAGCTTAATGAAAACAGATAAAGGCATCAAATTAATGATCGCTCCTAGATCGCACAGGCTCTACAAACCTCGTGTTTTTGATTGCCAAAAGAAATTGTGAACCAACCTGGATCCTTCAACTTAGGCGGAAGCTTACTCTATACTCTAGCACTTGACTCCTCAGTAAATGCAAATGTTTCAAACTCTGTCAACCTTCTATTATTTTCCACGATGTCTCTCAAGTACTTGGCATATTTAGGAACTTCTTGAAGCACTTCTATCAAAGGTTCATTCACACACACTTGGCTCAATATATCTAAGAATGTTTTGTACTTGGACTCATCTTTTGACTTTTATAACCTTTGAGGAAAAGGCGGTCGTGGCCTTACCTCTATCTCTTGCCTATGTTCATCATCTTTTTTTTCAACTTCTACCTCTGATTGAGGTACCAATCTTTCAAAAAATTCTTTAGGCACATACTTTTTAGGTGGAATCTCCTTCAATGCTTTCTCACTTCCTAGATTAATAGCTTGTACCCGTTCAATGGGATTTTTCTCAGTATAACTTGGGAGTGCTCTAGTATGTCAAGTAGGGGTGTGTATTTGCTTTATCGATTCAATTTTTACCCTTATCGATAATTACTTATCGATTATCGATTTGTACATATGCTTATCGTTATCGTTTGTACATATGCTCATGTTCTCTGTTTAGGGAAAATAATAGTAGAATAAAAGCATTACCGATACATAGTGTTGAAAGTCTTTGCCACCGGCTTCAATGGCAATGCTCAAGGGTTGATTTGCAACAGCCTTTTGTAGTGCCTTTTCATTATTTTCAGCAACATCTTCGTACCCATCTATAGTAACAACCTTGGAATTTTTCTGTATGACACAAATGTTTCAAAAATAAATAAATATATAAAGTGAATTTAGTTCATTTCAAGAATGAAAAAGAATCCAAAACTGACCCTTAACTGGTATCATTTTCCATAACGGCCTGTGTAAGGATAGTCTTCTTCAGTGTCAATTCCTCCATCTTTTATGATGAAATCAAAAGCATAGTCCATAAGACCGCCATTTCAACCGTCATTGTAGTAAGTATCGCGAGAGAGAGGGAGAAAGGTAAAAGTGGCGCTGACGAATGGGTAGAGAAAATAATAGGGTTAGGGACTTAGGGTAAAGGAAAGGGTATTATAGAATAAGGGTATATTTTTCTTTTTAGTATATCTTATCGGTTTATCGATAAACCGATAACCGAAGAGGACAAAATCAAAATCGAAATCGATAACTCGATAAGGAAAATTTTGAAATCGAAATCGATAAATCGATAACAAATAATCGATTCGATTTATCGATAAACCGATTCGAATGCACACCTCTAATGCCAGGTATTTGTTGTGCAGCTAACTGCCCATTCTACCTTTCTATATTTCGAAAATCAGTCCTCAACAGAAGGTTTTCAATTAACAGCTTCTTCAACATATCATGGGTGCTCTCTTCTCCCTGTTGTGGTGGCTTTTGGGGCTTATTGTACCTCATTTGGGGTCTGTATTAATTTTTAGTAGCATGATTTCTACCCCACTAGATGTTTGGGCGATTCCTCCAATTGGGATTATAAGTGTGCCCATATTGAGCATTTTGGTTCATTGGTCCTCTACTTTTCTGGCCCACAAAATAGATAGATTCTGGATTCATTGGTCACTCATATGACCTTCTCCACAAATTTCACAACATGTGGAAATTTGTCGCACCTGATTCATCTGTTGCACTTGTTGCATCGTCATCTTATTTACCTGATTGGCTAACTTTGCTATACCAGCTCTCATGGCCGAGAAATCATCAAGCTCAATAACACCCGTTGCCATTTGTTTAAGAGCTCTTCATGGTTCCCTATCTCCTTGCCAATTGTTATCGTTGATCGTGAAATTATTCAGCAGGATCTGGATTTCAGTATACGGCCTAGCCATGTAACTACCTCCACATGACGAATCAAGATTTAAGTATCCTTCGTCTAACCCATCAACAAAAGTATGACCCGGGACTTCATCAGTCTGGCAATGATGTGGGCAATCTCTGAGTAGCTTTTTATATCTCTCCTAGGCTTGACGAAATGACTCGCAATCTTTTTGTTGAAACCCTAGAATTCGGCTTCTCAATGACTTTATTTTCTTTGTAGGAAAGAATTTAATGAGGAATTTCCATGCTAGATCATCCCATATATGGATTGTGTTTGCAGGCTCTTTGTTCAACCACTCCCTTTCTTCCCCCAATAGAGAAAAAGGAAAAAAGGCCAATCCGACATAGTCCTTGGGGATGTTAGGGCAATTGTGTGTATCCATAATCCCCAAAAAATTCTGTATGTGCCTCAACGGATCTTCACTCGGCAAACCCTCAAATTTCGATGTGGATTGGATCAGTTGCACCATATAATGTTTCAGCTCAAAGTGCCCAGTTATCCCAGGCTTTACGATAGCCTGAGTCATTGTTCGCGACACCAGGACTTGCAACCTCAATCACCGGTCTCTCATCATTCTCTGCCATTTTGATTAGCATTGGACTAAAACTCCCTACTCTGTAGTTCTTGCTATTGCTTCCGTCTCCCCACTTAACCTATGGAGGAGTCTGTTGGATTCAGGATGAAAAGGTGGAAGATCGTTGAAACTGTTACGTCTCCTTAGCATTCAATATGAACACCTGTAGAGTCAGAAACAACAAAACAAATTAATTCTTGACCAAACAAAAATAAAAGCATATTTAAGACAAATAGCTAATTTCTAAATTCCCTGGCAATGTCGCTAAAAACTTATTGGGTCCAAATGCAAACGCAAGTATATGTGGTCGACAAGTAATAAAGTGATGATAGAGTACTAGTTACGAGTTATTTGTTCAAGATATTTTGAGGAAGATGATTTTGGATTTTACTAACTAAATTACTACAAAACTAATAAGAAAATAAGAGATTAAGATCGCAAGTAGGGAAAACAAACACTTAGAATGAATTCAATGAGATAGGAATATTTCGAGGTTATGAGATTAATGTCTCTCCTATTGTGTTCTTTTGATTTATTTAATCACATGATTTATCTAATTTGTTGATTAGTAGGGTTTATTTTGCTCGTGAAGTTTTTCAATGCTTCGCTCTCTAATTCAAGCCAACCTAAGGCTATATGTCTATAGAATCAGAATTAACAAGAACGCGTGTGTATTTCTTACAAAAATAACCAAGTAAATTAACTAGAATATGTCTATCTTAATTGCTATTCAATTCTCCAATGACCGGATTCATGAACTTACCATATTCAATAAGATATGCAATCTATAGTTCCCACATTCGAGTTCAAATAGTACTCTATTGTTAGTTACGCGGCAGAATAATTAAGTGCAAGATTGAATAAATAAATTAATATGGTAAAATCAAGAAATATTATCAACCATCAAACTATAAGTAAATAACAACCCATAACCCCCAGAATAATGAGGTTCTTAGCCACATATAACGATCTGGCCGGTTGTTTTGCCTTCTAGGTCCCCGTTCCCCTAATTAAGACTCCTGTATGTTCTTTTACTGTTTTATAACTTGCGGGGATGGTCGACTTGGGTTTGGAAGGGTCCGGGTT
This sequence comes from Nicotiana undulata, assembly GCA_005239495.1. Classification (NCBI taxonomy): domain Eukaryota; kingdom Viridiplantae; phylum Streptophyta; class Magnoliopsida; order Solanales; family Solanaceae; genus Nicotiana; species Nicotiana undulata. Next base: position 21,689 of record ML299866.1, on the reverse strand, counting down.
GAAATCGAAATACTTGGTTCCTTAATAGTGGCTTAAGATGTCTAAGTTTTACTTGAGTCAACATTTTTAGTAAAATACCTCAGAACCGGAATTTTACTATTTCAATAAGTTCATATGATGATTTTGGACTTGGGCGTATTTTCGGATCGGGTTTCGGATGACTCGAAAAAAGTTGGCGCATTGAAGGTTTTAAAGATCTTTAAATTTGGTAAGGAGTGGAGGCGGAGTACGTGATCTCGTTGTACAAGAACAAGGGGGATGTCCAAAACTGCAACAACTATATGGGTATTAAGTTGTTAAGCCATACGATGAAAGTTTGGGAGAGGGTGATTGAAGGGAGATTGAGGAGGTGTGTGTCTATTTCTGAGACCCAATTTGGTTTCATGCCGGGACGGTCGACTATTGAGGCCATTCACATTGTGAGGAGTTTGGTAGAGCGGTTTAGGGCGGTGAAGAAGGATTTGCATATGGTGTTCATTGACCTGGAGAAAGCATATGACAAAGTACCGAGGGAGGTTCTATGGAGATGTTTGGAGGCTGGAGGTATGCCTGTAGTATATATTAGAGTTATTTAGGACATGTATTATTGAACCAAGTCACTGCATGGTTTTGAAGACTGACAAATGCCTACCCAGTTGAACCAGGTCCATCAGGGAAAACATACTTGAACAGACCCATTGGCACAAGAACCGTCTATGCACAGGAGATTAACATGATTGTGAATTATCCATGAACTAAGAGGTTGTCTCCTAAAGCGAAAATGTTGCAAATTGATAAGAGGTTAGAGTTCAAGTTCAGCAAGGACAGAAACAAAAAGAGGAAGTTGAGATAAATACAAACTCTTCCACCAAGGAAGAGTTGCATTAGAATTGAACAACATATCTCGACGACTGACTCTATAAAGTGTTGAAGCATTCCTGCTGAAGATGGTATCGCACAAAGGCAGAAGTGAAACAAGAACTGAAAGAAAAATTACCAAAGCAATTTTGCAAGCAGATTTCTTGTGCAACACAAAAGCTACGTGAACCAGCTAGAAGAACAAGTTATATCTGTTATCTTTTGAGTCTAGTTGGTTTGTAGTAGGAGATTAAATATTGTATCTTTTAGCTTTATTAGAAGCAATTGTAATAATTACACACTGTTCAAGTTAGAGTTAACTTGAAGTTGTCGCAATTAGCTAGAGGCTAGTTTGCTACAAAGGGATTAGAGTTAGTCCTTAGGTTTACAAAAGAGTTTATTTTGTAAATGTTGTTTGGATCATTGTCATAGTGAAGAGTCTGGGAAAATCCTACTGGGAAGTAGGTCGTGATTTTTTCACCTTTTGGGCCATGTGTTTTCCACGTAAAATTATTGTGTTCTTTAATTCTGCAATTACTTTTATGCAAACAATAGAAGTTGGAACACCAAGAAGAACCAGGTTCTTCTATAAAGACAACACTCGAAAATTGGACAACGCACAAATCACCCCCCCTCTTGTGTGGCATTGACGTATAAAACATCATGTATGATGGGGCTAAGACACGGGTAAGGGCAGTAGGGGGAGAGTCTGACTATTTTTTGGTTGAGATGGGGTTGCTTGGTCAGCACTCAGCCTGTTGTTGTCTTCCCTGGCGATAAATTCTTTGACGCGTCACATTCAAGGGGAGGTGACTTGGTGCTTTTTATTTACGGATGACATAGTCCTAATTGACGTGATGCGAGGTTGCGTTAACGAGAGGCTGGAGGTATAGAGACGTACTCTGTAGTTTAAGGATTTCAAGTTGAGCAGGACCAAGAAACAATACTTGGAGTGCAAGTTGAGTGGTGTTACCTAGGAGGCGGACGGGGATGTGAGACTCAATATGCAAGCCATTCCCAAGAGAGAGAGTTTCAAATTTCTGGAATCTATAATTCAGAGGGATGGGGAGATCGATGAGGATGTTACTCACCGTATCGGTGCAGGATGGACGAAGTGGAGGCTCGCTTCTGGTGTCTTGTGTGATAAGAATGTGCCATTAAAAGTTAAGGGTAAGTACTAAAAGGTAGTGGTCAGACCGACTATGTTGTATGGGGCAGAGTGTTGGCCAGTCAAAAAGTCACATGTCAAGCGTATGAAAGTAGCGGAAATGAGGATGTTGAGATGGAAGTGTGGACATACTAGATTGGATAGAATTAGGAATGAATTTATTCCGGACAAGGTGGGAGTGGCCCCTGTGGAGGTAAAGATGCATGAGGCAAGGTTGAGGTGGTTTGAGCATGTTAAAAGGAGGAGCACGGATACCCTAGTCAGGAGATGTTAGAGGTTGGATTTGGGAGGTGAGAGGAGGGGTAGAGGTAGACCTAAGAAGTCTTGGGGCGGGAGTGATCAGGAGGGACATGGCGCAACTTGAGCTGACTGAGGACATGACCCTAGATAGAAGGGTGTGGAGGTGAAATATTCGGGTGGAAGGTTAGTAGGTAGTCGTGAGTTTCCCTTTGTTTTCCCGAGTTCGATAGTATTAGTGCTAGTATGGTACCCCTTTTTTTTCCTTAGTTCGCTATAGCTGTGTGTCTTGTTATGTTATGACTAACCTTCGATAATTCAATAGTTTGCTAGAAGGACTTCGTGATATTCTCATGCGTTGTCTTAGACTGTCCAAATATACTTTCTTGCTATTACTTGTTATCGGTACTCCTTCCATATTCTATGTTGTTATCTCCAATTTTGTTTTCTAACTATTTGTCTTGTTATCACTTGTTATCAGGGCTTCCTTCATCTTCTTTAGCTGAGGGTCAATCGGAAACAGTCTCCCTACCCTTCTAGGGCGGGGGTAAGGTTGTGTACATCCTACCCTTCCCAGACCCCACTTGGTGGGATTATACAGGGTAGTTTTTGTTGTTGTCTGAGTAGTCTAAGTATGATTCGCCACGTTGGGCGCCATCTCAGCCATAGTGGCAATTGAATTGTGACACTCATGTTCTTGACAATACTCAAAATATTATTTTTAAACATAAAAGTTATGAATACTAGATGGAACATGGATTAATAGATGAATTTCGTGCTCCTCTTGTGTTTCATTGACTTTTCTTGCCTAAAAAATTAACCGCCCTCTAACTAATAACGTTTGAGGGGTATTTATTGGTTAGGGTAGGAGTCCCCAAGCCCAAATCCAAGTAGAAAACTATTTATTCTCACGGACTGGAGGATCGAGCCTTAGAGTAAGCGAGGCCTGGTGTGTAGCTAGGTGGACTAGGATTTATTGCAGGTGAGGCATGGTCTGGGGCGTGGTCTACCAGGATTTAGAGTAGGTGAGGCCTTGTCTGGGGCGCGAATCACTTGCATTAATCCGATTTTCTCTTTTTCTTGCTCTTTTCTTTTGTCTTCAACATCTTTTAGTGCAACATTTATTCCTTTATGCATTCCAATGGTCATACACATAAAAATAACTCAATTAAGTTTAAACATCGCACAATTAATCATTAAAAAACTATAATATAAGGTAGCAATGCACTAAAAATATACATTTATAGACAAACATCACGGGCATGGTGTTACACCCCAGAAACTGGTAAGTTTGGCTTCTAGCGCGGGCAATTCGCTCGCGACGTGTATGAGGGCATAACAGGATTACGCGTTTCATTTGTCTTGCGCCAGCTATCTCACTGGGTGCTACAACTGGGGTGGGGCGACCCATTTTGCATGTGTCAGCAGCTGAGTTTCCTAGATGTTTGTGGGATATATAAAGACGGTGTAAATCTTTCTTTTTCATTCTAGGATTTGTCACCAACATTAGTTCTTCCAAAATACTCCCAGACCCCTTTAGAAATTCTAAAACAGTTTAAGGCAGTCGAAAGTGAAATATATATTATCTCTTTACATTGATCTTGAAGGTTCGTCAGAGGAAGAGTAACCATCATAGAAGCGTAGCTAGTTCTCTAACAATGTGTGTAAGGTAACATTCTTTCTTGGCATGATTTGGTGCAAGTCTCTCTCTCCCTCTAAAGAATTTCTGTCTTGAAAATTGGATTGCTCTAAGCCCTTCTAAATAACAATGTCCGTATTCTTGTACATTCGTGCTGGTGACTTCCCTTTAAAGTCTGAGATGTTCGATGAAAATGTCTTGAGGTCGGAAAACATGATTTTGAATAATTTTAGTGAAATCTTAGTGTCTATTGAAAACAACCATGCATTGCACTTATATGTATATGTATTGATTTTACTTTATTGATCCATGCTATATACGGTTGGGTACGACCCCTCCTGTGCAACCACTGATCAATTGGTATGATGTGAGTTGTTCCTGAACCCTTGTGTCGTCGAGTACGATCAAGTCCTCTATGAGGCCGGGTATGGAGTGATGTGATATGAAAGATTACCAAACCCTTGTGTGGCCGAGTACAACCGAGTCCTCTTGATATTGGGTACTCCCAGTTTTGTTGTGACCAGGTACAACCAAGATCCTCTAAGGCAGAATCCGATATGATACCAAAATAAACTTTACCAAGTTCTCTGCGAGTCCGCGTACGATACACATGATATGCGCTAAAGAATGGTTGCGTAATATTTTATTATATCTAATGCATAATCTCCGTGAGTGGTTTAACCTTCCATAAAGCATGCTTACTTCTAAGTTTTATGGTTTCCAAAGTTTATGCCCCTGGTGGCTTGTCTCGGGTATACGAGTTGAAAGCATGTATGCATATCTCTTATATCATGTCTTAGGTTTACATTTTTTCTTAGTCTTACATACTTAGTACATTCGTACTAACACCGCTTTTTCGTTTGGGCACTATCTTCATGCCCACATGTGCAGAGAGGCCCCGTGACATCCTTCTCCAGTAGGGTGTATGTCCCAGCTATTGGTCGTTGCACTCCACTTCTCCGGAGTATCTGTTCAAAAGTCGATAGGTATTGAAGTATATGTGTTCTAATCATTTTGGGTACGGAGGGGCCCTTTCCTGACCAAGATGTGTCAATGTAAATTTATTTTGGTACTCTTAGAGGCTTGCAGACTAATGTTAGTATTCAGTTGTATATAATGGTTGGTTATGACCTTGTTGCTAACAGTAGTGAACATGTATAAAATGTCAATTTTTCTTTTTGCAAGTTAGTTGCACACATTTTAATTATGGTATTAGTACATGGAAGGTTTGTTGGGTCGGGTTTCATGGTTAAAAGGATGTAAAGCATGGACGTCGGTTCGCACGGGCCATTGGGCATCATGTGCCGGTCGCGCCTCCCAAGGTTTGTGTGTGACAAAGTTGGTATCAGAGTAGTTCTGTCCTAGGGTGTCTGCAAGCCGTATCTAGTAAAGTCGTGTTTATGGGTTTGTTGTGCACCATACTTATAAATCGGAGGCTATAGGATATCTAAGATGAATTACTTTCTTTCTGATCTTGATTGTGTGATAGAGCTAAGTCATAAGTATTCACTTATAATCCCCATCTTGTTTATGTTTATAGCGATGCCTACCACGAGATGTTAGGTAATTGTTACGGGATTAAATGGAGAAGCATGAGAAGGTACCAGTCAGGTTCCACCTGCTCCTATGGGTTAACATGGACCACCACCCCCAAAGCAGCATAGAGAAACTAACGTACCTCTTATTCCTCCCCTGGTTGTTACTGAATAGAATTTGGAAAGGGGAGGTGTAGTACACTTGTAGACTTGGTTAGTAGCCTCTTAGGTCCAACAACAAGTCCCTAGCAATTCAGAAAGAACAGTCATTGCAAGAGTTCAGGATTTCATTAATTTGGACCCCCCAGTATTCACTGGAACAAATCCATACGAAGACCCCCCAATGCAACAGACCTTACGAGTCATGCATGCCACTGATATTGAGTCTGTAGAGCTTGCCTCTTATAGTTTGCGGGATATAGGTGTGTCCTGGTATGAGACCTGGGAATAGTCTAGGGGATCTCTTGCCCAGTAATATGATGGAGAGAGTTTTCTGAGGCATTATCCGTCACACAAAACAAGATAAATTCTTACGGTTTGAGCAAGGTTATATGATTTTCTGGACGTATAACATGTAATTTAACTCCTTGGCTAGGTAAGCTCCATAAGTCGTGGCTGACTTGAGTGACCGAATACATCGATTTGTGGGCGGTTTTAGGACAACATCCGATAAATGAATGTACTACAGCTTCTTTGAGTCTGATTATGGATATTGCTCGTATAAAAGCCTATGCATAGAACTTGGAGGACCGTAAGAGGCAGAAGTAAGCCACTTGAGAGCATGACTGGGGCCAACATAAGAAACCCCGGTCTATAGGTGATATGGGAGAGTAACAAGATAATTTTAAACCTCCGTTTCCTGAGCATCTAACCCACCCGAGATCTAGTGCGACGTCACAGTTCAAGGGTCAGCGTCATTATCGGATCACCTACTTCGGTCAGGGTTCGAATCCCCAAGGACGACGCTCAAAATATGGTTGAGATACCAGTAATATGAGTTCCCCGATACCGCATTGTGGCCGATGTCTTAGGAATAATTTTCGGGATTGCCGCCAAGGTTCAGACTTGTGCTATTCTCGTGGGCAGCCCGGTCACATCATGCGTTTTTGCTCAGCGAGAAAATGGGTAACATGATGCCACCAACAGGGTCTGTAGAAGCTTCTTCATCATTATCACACCCTCGTGAGCAAGGTATACAACCATCAATTGGGAGAGGTAGATGTCGAGGTGGAGTGTCTAGCTCGAGCGGCCAACAGAACCACATTTATGTGTTATTAGGCCGACAGAACCTAGAGTCATCACCGGATGGGGTTACACGTATATTATCTGTATTCTCCATTAATTTACGCATTGGTCGATCCAGGTTCCACGTTGTCGTATATCTCCCCATATGTTGCTAGTAAATATTATGAAGTACCCGAATTGTTACGATAACCGTTTGAAGCGTCCACGCCCGTGGGCGAGTCCGTGGTAGTTAGGCAGATATATCGAGATTGTGATGTGGTGATTCATGAGCACCATACCTTAGTTGATTTGAATGAGTTAGAAATGATAGAATTCGATGTTATTATGGTCATGGATTGGCTAGCCACTTATTATGCTATGGTGGATTGTTGGAAGAATGTTTTTCGCTTTAAACCACTAAACGACATGCTAGAGCTCAAAACGACTGGTCGAATCATTATATTCTCCGCCAAACATACTTTCGTCCTCGAAAGTCACTGTATAACTCTTTGTGCACCTACATGTGCCTTCAAAATCCATATGAGCACATAGCTCAACCCAGATGAAAGATCCTTCCTGCTACCTTAGCCTACAAGCCTTGGAACAAATTCAAACATCCAAAATTTCCTATAATATCCAATTTTCTTGCATACATACATTGTATCAAAAAATACATATACACCTAAGTTGTAACCACACGACGCACCGCATAGTTCACATGCCGATATTTATATCTTCCAACCACAATAACTATAATTTCTGAACCCGGTACCGGTACTATACCTCATGACGCATAAAATCTAGTTTCCAACCTACCAATACTACGGTGATGAAAGAGAGGTACATACTCTCATAACCATCCATCAAATCAATTAACCATGGGGTTCTCCCGCTCAACAACAATCATTCTTACATTCAGAACCGATTAGCGGCATTTTACCTCCAAACATACATTATTCAAATTCGCTTACGTTTATTCGAGGTCCAACAACCTCATCTCACCCAGTACAAGTTGTTCGAGCAATAAGACATATCAACCATCATCTAAAATTTTGTACCACATTATCAAGGTGCCAACTAGCCACAACTCAAATATGACCAATAAGGAAAAGCGAACTCGAGTACAAAACTATCCAGCCAGCGTAACAAATAAAACTACTACAAAAATTCTATGAATCTAACCCACGGATAAGAGGTAAAAAAAACAAAATAGTTCAAGGAATTGTACACAACATCTCACCGTTGCGGCGTTCAACCCGATGCAACCATCAAACCCGTGGAAGTGTGCCACCCGATCTACACATAACAATCAGTAAAGGAATACCCATCAAGACAAAATTCTCATACTCTCTAAACACACATATATCAACCACAAGGATGCCAAGTGCATAAACATAACCCTAGGGAGACTGATAGCATCAAGCGCTAAAAAGGGCTAAACACTATAACGACCCCGTAGGTCGTTTTGAGAGTTAGAATCTTGATCCCCTAATAACTGCTTCTCCCATGTCTATGTATGTTATTGGAACTTGTTGGAGCGTCGAGTTGTGAAATTCGGAGTGATTTTGGTCACATAGTCCTTTAATGTGAATTTTAGCTTTAGAAATCGGACCGTAGCTAGAGCTATGTGAAGACAGATTCGGAATGGAATTTCGTCAACCCCGTTAGCTTCGTTGGGTGATTTTGGGGTTAGGAGCATGTTCAGAATGTGTTTTCGAGGTCGGTTGTAGATTAAGGCTTGAATTGGCGAAAGTTAGAATTTCGGCGATTTCGGCCGATAGGTGAGATTTTGATATCGGACTCGGAATGGAATTCCGAAAGCGACATCAGGTCCGTAATGTCATCTTTGACCTGTGTGAAACATTTGAGGTCAGTCGGATAAGCTTAGACGTGTTTCGGCGTGGGATGTGTATTCTAGAAAATTCATAAGTTCTTAGGCCTGAATCTATGCATATTTGATGAAGTTGATGTTATGAAATGTTATTTTAAGGCTCAACCAAGTTTGAATGAGGTATTAGGGTCGGTTGGTGGTTTTGGTTGAGGTGCCGGGGACCTCGGGTGTGTTTCGGGTGTTCAAACGGACACTTTTGGCCAAAAGGCCTTTGCTGGTTTTATTGGTTTTTCACCAGCAGTGGTTTGCTCTTCGCGATCGCAGGTCTCACTCCGTGATTGCATAAGGCATTTTGGGGAGGCCTGTTATTTGTTCTTCGCGATCGCACAACATTGACCGCGATCGGAGTGCCTTGGGAAATTTGCCTCCGCGATCACATGCCTTAGGACGCGATAGCATAGTTGATCTTAGGCCGGAGAAGCAGGGTCAGTATTGTTCTACGCGATCGCGTGGACTCCATCGCGATTGCAGTGCTTTGGGAGCAGGAGAATCGTGATCGCAGACCTTGTATCGCGATCGCACTGAAGGAAGTCCTGGGCGTGTGAAGTTATTCTCCGCGATCGCGACTCGTTTTCCGCGGTCGCATAGAAGAAATACCTGTGCAGTGTTTAAAAACCCAAAACCGAGGGCTTATGTTATTTTCAACATTTTTCGATTTTGAGAGCTCAAGAGAGGCGATCTTTGGAGGCTTTTGCACCTGGGTGATTTGGGTATGTTATTTTTAACCACTATAGGTCAACTTCCATGATTCTAATCTTCAATTCCACCTATAATTTCGAAAATCTTGTGTGGAAAATGGGAAAATGGGAAGAAACTTCATAGACCAAATTATTGGGTTTTGATTGGGTGTTTGTCCTCCGATTTGAGAGATTCTTATATGGTTAGACTCGTGAGTGAATGAGGGTTCGGAAAATGTAATTTTTACCCGATTCTGAGACGTGGGCCCGGGGGACTTATTGGGCGAATTTCCTAATTTCGCGTATTAGCTTCAAATTAATTAGCTAATTTGTTCCCTTAAAGTGTTATTAACATTATGCAATCGAATTTATTAGATTTGGGCCACCTGGAGCCGGATACTCGTGGCAAGAGTGTGGTACAGAGTTGATTTATGCAGTCGAGGTAAGTGGCTTGCCTAACTCTGTGTTGGGGATTTCCCTTAGGCATTTTATATTGATTTTACCATGTGGACGCTGTGTACGTGAGGTGATGAGTGAGTAAATGGGTCCTTGTTGCTAAAATTCCGTTTTTACTTCCACTTCATGACTCATTTTCATTCCTAAAAGTATTGTTCCCTATCCTATCTGTGTAGCTAGCTTAATATTTAGCATGCCTACCTGTCCTTACTTGTTTACCTCTTACTTGCTACAATTTGAACCATGCTTTGGTAGTTTTACAGTATTCTTGCCTGATATCTTTCTTGAACTGTTTAATTACGCTATGTCTGACATACTTTTTACATTGCATATTTAAATTGGGACTACGGACCAAGATCCGGGAGCTTTCCCCCTATACTGCATAGCATATTTAAATTGGGACTATAGACCGAGATCCGGGAGCTTTCCCCTTGTACTGCATTGCATATTTAAATTGGGACTACGGACCGAGATCCGGGAGCTTTCCCTTGTATTGCACTACATGACTTCTGTTGAGTTATATGTTGTGCTGAGCCGAGAGTTTCTTTTACTCATTTCTTCCAGTTTTTCCTGAATTTCTGCTTATCTTTATTTCTATTGATTTTTTGTTGTTTAATATTATAACCGTCTTATTATGTTTCAAACTCAGTAGAGCCTCAACCTGACCTCGTCACTACTTGACTGGGGTTAGGCTTGGCACTTACTGAGTACCGAATGTGGAGTACTCATGCCCTTCATGCGCATGTTTTTCCCCATGTGCAGATCCAAGTACCAGGACACAGCGTTCCGGCTAGGAGTACTGCAGCTGCTGCTAGGAGACCGTGAGGTATTTCTGCCACGTCCGCAGAACCTTCCGAGTCCCCTTCCTACTCTAGTATAGATATAGTTATAAACAGAGATACAATATCCATTGTATAGAGCTACAGTAGTACAGAGTTTGTGACTTGTGATATTCCGGGTTGTGGCTATAGTTATAGTATTATTCATTATTTACTATTTCTGTTATCATTTTTGCCTTATTTTCCGCAAATTTAGGCTTAACTAGTCGTAGAGACTAGGTGCCATCACGAGATCGATTGGAGGGTTAATTTGGGTCGTGACAAGTTGGTATCAGCGCATCTAGGTTCATAGGAGTCACAAGTCACAAGCCGGTTTATTAGAGTCTCGCGGATCGGTGCGAAGATGTCTGTATCTATCTTCGAGAGGCTATGCAGCTGTTAAGAACAATCATATTCCTTGGAATTCTTTATCGTGCTAGTTACTGTCATCAAACTTCTTAAACTCTATTATATTACTGCTTACAGATGGTTCGTACTCGTACCGGACGTAATGATGACCAGGCACCCGAACCCCCAAACAAATCCGCCAGAGGCAGGGGCTGGGGTAGAGGACAAGCACGCGGTGCAACCTGAGCACGATGAGAGCAGAGGCAGAGGATCCCCTAGCAGCCACAGTTGGAGTAGCACAAGAGGGCCCTACTATTACTCCATCCCTCCAGGAGACATTGGCTCAATTTTTGAGTGCCTTCAGTACTCTGTCTCAGGCGGGACTACTTCCGATAGCCCCAGCTACATCCCAGGACGGGGGAGAGACACAATCTCCTGCAGCCCGTACTCCTGAGTAGAGGGTTCATATTGGGCAGGTTCTAGAGTATATTCCAATGCCCCCAGTAGCTCCAGATCAGCATGAGACTAGGATAGTTGTTCCCGAGGCAGAGCAGCTCCGACTTGAGATGTACAAGAAGTTCCACCCATCTGAGTTCAGCGGACTAGCTTCGGATGACGCCCTAGGTTTTCTTGTGGGGTGCTATCACATTCTCCTCACTATGGGTATTGTGGAGACAATTGGAGTCTCTTTCACCGCTTTCTAGTTGAGGGGAGCATCTTATCAGTGGTTGCGTGCTTTTGAGTTGAGCAATCCGGACGAGGCAACTTCACTAACTTGGGCTCAGTTCTAAGAGATGTTCCTACTTGAGTTTGTCCATCAGAGCCTCAGGGATTCTTGGCGTGCAGAGTTTGAGCAGTTACGCAAGGGTACTATGGTTGTGTCGGAGTATGCAATCCATTTCAGCGACTTGGCTCGTCATGCACCAGCTTTGGTCGCCACTGTCAGAGAGAGGGTTCGATGCTTTATTGAGGGACTTCACCCCAGTATTCGGACCAGCATGGACAGAGAGCTGGAGACAGATATTGCTTACCAGCAGGTCGTGAGTATTGCCCAGAGGATTGAGACTATTTCGGCCCGGGATAGGGAGGAGAGAGAGGCCAAGAGGTCTTGAGAGACTGGTCACTTTTCAGGAGCTCGTGCACCAGCAACACGTTATAGTAGGGGTTTTGCGAGTCGCCCCATTCATTCAACTCTTCCAGCAACCATTGGTATTCCAGCTGCTCCTAGATCTCAGGAGCCTTATTATGCACCACCAGTATCTCAGGTGCCTTCAGCTCGAGGTGCTATCACTGGCCAGTCCAGTAGGCCAGTTCAGAGTCAGCAGCAGCCGCCATGTCCTCCGAGGGGTTGTTTTGAGTATGGTGACCCTCATCATATGATCAGAGATTGCCCCAGGGTTAGGAGGGGTGCACCACCTCATACTTATCAGGTTCCACGCCTTCCACCAGTTCCTCCGGCTATTCTTCCAGCCCCAGCCCCAGCCGCTACCCCACCATCTCAGGTAGCTCGAGGTGGAGGTCAGAGAGGTCGAGGTCGCTCCAGAGGGGGAGGCCAGGCCAGATATTATGCTCTTCCAGGCCGCTCAGAGGCCATTGCTTCAGATTCGGTCATTACAGGTATTGTCCCCGTTTGTCTTAGGGATGCATCGGTATTATTCAACCCAGACTCAACATATTCGTATGTGTCCTCTTATTTTTCTTCACATCTGGGGATATCTCGGGATTCTTTGAGTTTCCCCGTTTATGTTTCTACTCCTGTGGGAGATTCTCTTGTTGTGGACCGTGTATATCGGTCGTGTTTGATAGTTATCAGTGGTTTTGAGACCAGGGCTGATTTATTATTACTCGGTATGGTAGATTTCGATGTTATATTGGGTATGGACTGGTTGTCTCCTTACTATGTTATTCTTGATTGTCACGCCAAGACCGCGACGCTGGATATGTCAAGATTACCGAGGTTCGAGTGGAGAGGTTCCTTATAGTACACTCCCCGTCGAGTCATTTCATTTCTTAAGGCTCAGCGGATTGTTGAAAAGTGGTGTGATGCATATTTGACTTATGTGAGAGACGTTAGTGCTGAGACCCCTACAGTTGAGTCTGTCCCCGTTGTTAGGGACTATCCTGATGTATTTCCAGCTGATTTTCCGGGTATGCCACCCAACAGAGATATTGATTTCGGCATTGACTTGTTGCCGGGCACTCAGCCCATTTCCATTCCTCCCTATCGCATGGCTCCTCCTGAGTTGAAGGAGTTTAAGGAGCAGTTGCAGGAGTTGATTGATAAGGGTTTCATCAGGCCTAGTGTATCGCCTTGGGGTGCTCCGGTATTGTTTGTGAAGAAAAAGGATGGTTCAATATGTATGTGTATTGACTACCAGCAGCGGAATAAGGCGACAGTGAAGAACAGGTACCCATTGCCTCGCATTGATGATTTATTCAACCAGTTACAGGGTGCTAGGGTGTTCTCCAAGATAGATCTTCATTCGGGTTATCATCAGTTGAAGATTCGGGAGCCGGATATCCCGAAGACTGCCTTCAGGACCAGATATGGCCGCTATGAGTTCCTTGTTATGTCATTTGGGCTGACCAATGCCCCAGTAGCTTCATGCACCTGATGCACGTCGTATTTCAACCGTATCTTGATACTTTCTTCATCATGTTCATTGATGACATTCTGGTATATTCTCGGTCCCAAGAGGACCATGAGCAACACTTGAGGACCCAACTTCAGACATTGAGGGAGAGGATGTTGTATGCCAAATTTTCTAAGTGTGAATTTTGGCTTGATTCTGTGGCATTCTTAGGCCATGTGGTATCTTCGGATGGGATCAAGTTAGATCCAAAGAAGGTAGAGGCAGTGAAGAGTTGGCCTAGACCGTCTTCAGCTACTGAGATCCGCAGTTTCCTCGGTTTGGCTGGGTATTATCGTCGTTTTGTTGAGGGATTTTCATCCATTTCAGCGCCCATGAACAGACTAACCCAGAAGTGTGCATCTTTTACATGGACCGAGGAGTGTGAGGAGAGCTTTCAGAAGCTCAAGACAGCCCTGACTACAGCTCTAGTGTTAGTATTACCCACCGGTTCAGGGTCCTATACAGTCTATTGTGATGCTTCGAGGATTGGTCTGGGAGCGATTTTGATGCAGGACACTAGGGTTATCGCATACGCGTCTAGACAGTTGAAGGTGCATGAGAAAAACTACCCTGTGCATGATCTCGATTTGGCAATGATAGCTCACGCCTTGAAGATATGGCATCATTATTTATATGGTGTTCCCTGTGAGATATATACAGATCACCGGAGTTTGCAGCACATTTTAAGGCAGAAGGATCTCAATTTGCGACAGCGTAGGTGGTTGGAGTTACTCAAGGATTATGACATCACCATATTATACCACCCGGGGAAGGCCAATGTGGTGGCCGACGCCTTGAGTCGCCAGGCAGAGTGTTTGGGTAGTTTGGCATATCTTCATGCAGTTGAGAGACCCTTAGCCTTTGTTGTTCAGTCCTTAGCCAATCAGTTCGTGAGATTGGACCTATTAGAGCCTGGCCGGGTATTCGCTAATGTTGTTGCTCGATCTTCTCTTTATGACCGCATTCGGGAGCGCTAGTATGAGGATTCCAACCTTCGGGCACTTCAAGATAGAGTTCGATAGGGTGAGAACAGGGATGTGACCATAGGTGATGACGGTGTGATGAGGATGCAGGGCCGGATTTATGTGCCCAATGTAGGTGGATTTCGGGAGTTGATTCTGGAGGAGGCCCACAACTCGCGGTACTCCATCCATCCGAGTACCGCGAAGATGTACCAAGATCTAAAACAACACTATTGGTGGCGAAGGATGAAGCAGGATATATCAGAGTTTGTAGCTAAGTGTCTCAATTGTCAGCAAGTCAAATGTGAGCATCAGAGACCGGGAGGATTACTTCAGCAGATTAGGCTTCCAGAGTGGAAGTGGGAGCGGATCACCATGGATTTTGTGGTTGGACTTCCTCGGACTTTGAGGAAGCACGATGCTATTCGGGTGATTGTGGACCGGCTGACCAAGTCAGCCCATTTCATTCCAGTATTGACTACATACTCTTTTGAGAGGTTGGCCCATATCTACATTCGTGAGATAGTCCGGTCCCACGGTGTGCCAGGGTCCATTATATTAGATCGAGGTCCTCAGTTCACCTCGCACTTCTGGAGAGCCTTGCATAGTGAGTTGGGTACCTAGATAGATCTTAGTACAACATTTCACCCCCAGACAAACGAGCAATCCGAGCGCACGATTCGGATTCTCGAGGATATGCTCCGTGCATGTGTGATAGATTTTGGAGGGTCATGGGATTAGTACTTGCCTCTTGCAGAGTTTCCTTATAATAGTAGCTACCAGTCTAAAATTCAGATGGCGCCGTATGAGGCTTTGTATGGTAGGCGGTGCAGGTCTCCAGTAGGATGTTTTGAGCCGGGCGAGGCCCAATTGTTGGGTACAGACTTGGTTCAGGATGCCCTGGTCAAGGTGAAGGTGATTCAGGAGAGACTTCGCACAACTCAGTACAGGCAGAAGAGTTATGCGGACCAGAGAGTTCGTGACTTGGCATTTATGGCTGGTGATCGGGTTTTGCTTCGGGTATCGCCTATGAAGGGTGTCATGATATTCGGGAAGAAGGGTAAGTTGAGTCCGAGATTCATTAGCCCTTTTGAGGTGTTGCAGCGGGTTGAGGAGGTTGCTTATTAGTTGGCTTTACCTCCCAACCTAGCGGGATTTCACCTGGTATTCCACGTTTCCATGCTCCAGAAGTATCACGGTGATCTGACTTATGTTTTGGATTTCAGCTCAGACAAGTTAGAGAAGGATCTATCATATGTTGAGGAGCCTGTGGCTATATTAGACAGGCAGGTCAAGACGCTCAGATCAAAAAATATTGCCTCAGTCAAGGTTCAATGGAGGGGTCATCCGGTCGAGGAGGCGACTCGGGAGACCGAACAAGATATGCGGAGTCAGTACCCCCATCTCTTCACAGCTTCAGGTATGTTTCTACACTCGTTCGAGGACGAACGATTTCCTTAAGAGGGGGAGAATGTAACAACCCAGTAAATCATTTTGAGAGTTAGTGCCCCGATCCCCTAATAACTGTTTCTCCCATGTCTATTTATGTTATTGGAACTTGTCGGAGCGTCGAGTGGTGAAATTCGGAGTGATTTTGGTCACCTATTCCTTTAATGTCAATTTTAGCTTCAGAAATCATACCGTAGCTAGAGCTATGTGAAGAAGGATCCGGAATGGAGTTCTATTGACTCTGTTAGCTCTGTTGGGTGATTTTGGGGTTAGGAGCGTGTTCGGAATATGTTTTCGAGGTTGGTTGTAGATTTAGGTTTGAATTGGCGAAAGTTAGAATTTTGGCCGATAGGTGAGATTTTGACATCCGACTCGTAATGGAATTCCGAAAGCGATAGTAGGTCCGTAATGTCATCTTTGACCTGTGTGCAAAATTGGAGGTCATTCGGACAAGTTTAGACGTGTTTCGGCGTGGGATGTGAATTCTAGAAAATTCATAAGTTCTTAGGCTTGAATCTATGCATATTTGATGATTTTGATGTTATGAAATGTGATTTTAAGGATCGACCAAGTTGGAATGAGGTATTAGGGTCGGTTGGTTGTTTTGGTTGAGGTCCCGGGGACCTCGGGTGTGTTGCAGGTGTTCAAACGGACACTTTTGGCCAAAAGCCCTTAGCTGGTTTTGCTGGTTTTCACCAGCAATGGTTTGCTCTCCGCAATCGCAGGTCTCAGTTCGCGATCGTATAAGGAATTTTTGGGAGTCCTGTGATTTGTTCTTCGCGATCGTACAACGTTTACCGCGATCGCAGTGCCTTGTGAAATTTGTCGCCGCGATCGCATGCCTTAGGACGCGATCGCATAGTGGATCTTAGGCCGGTGGAGAAGGGTCAGTATTGTTCTACGCGATCGCGTAGACTTTATCGCGATCGAAGTACTTGGGGAGCAGGAGGTCCGCGATCGCAGACCTTGTATCGCAATCGCACTGAAGGAAGTCCTGGGCGTGTGAAGTTACTCTCCGCGATCGCGACTCGTTTTCCGCGGTCGCATAGAAGAAATAACTGTGCAATGTTTAAAAACCCAAAACCGAGGGTTTATGTTATTTTCACCATTTTTGGATTTTGAGAGCTCGGGAGAGGCGATCTTTGGAGGCTTTTGCACCTGGGTGATTTGGGTAAGTGATTTTTAACCATTATAGATCAACTTCGATGAATCTAATCTTCAATTCCACCTATAATTTCGAAAATCTTGTGTGGAAAATGGGAAAATGGGATGAAACTTCATAGACCAAATTATTGGGTGTTAATTGGGTGTTTGGCCTCCGATTTGAGAGATTCTTATATGGTTAGACTCGTGAGTGAATGAGGGTTCGGAAAATGTAATTTTTACCCGATTCCGAGACGTGGGCCCGGGGGACGTTTTGGGCGAATTTCCTAATTTCGCGCATTAGCTTCGAATTACTTAGCTAATTTGTTCCCTTAAAGTGTTATTTACATTATGCAATCGAATTTATTAGATTTGGGCCACCCGGAGTCGGATACTCGTGGCAAGAGCGTGGTACGGAATTGATTTGCGCAGTCAAGGTAAGTGGCTTGCCTAACTCTGTGTTGGGGATTTCCCTTAGGAATTTTATACTGATTTTACCATGTGGACGCCGTGTACGTGAGGTGACGAGTGTGTACACGGGTCCTTGTTGCTAAAATTTCGTTTTTACTTCCACCTCATGACTCATTTTCTTTCCTGAAAGTACTGTTCCCTATCCTATCTGAGTAGCTAGCTTAAGATTTAGCATGCCTACCTGTCCTTACTTGTTTCCCTCTTACTTGCTACAATTTGAACCATGCTTAGGTAGTTTTACAGTATTCTTTCCTGATATCTTTCTTGAACTGTTTAATTACGCTATGTCCGACATACTTTCTTCATTGCATATTTAAATTGGGACTACGGACCGAGGTCCGAGAGCTTTCCCCCTGTATTGCATAGCATATTTAAATTCGGACTACGGACCGAGATTCGGGAGCTTTCCTCTTGTACTGCATTGCATATTTAAATTCAGACTACGGACCGAGATCCGGGAGCTTTCCCCTGTATTTCATTGCATGACTTCTGTTGAGTTATATGTTGTGCTGGGTCGAGAGTTGCTTTTACTCATTTCTTCAAGTTTTTCCTGAATTTCTGCTTATCATTATTTCTACTGATTTTTCGATGTTCAATCTTATAACTGTCTTATTATGTTTCAAACTCAGTAGACCCTCAACCTGACCTCATCACTACTTGACTAGGGTTAGGCTTGGCACTTACTGAGTACTGAATGTGGAGTACTCACGCCCTTCCTGCGCATGTTTTTCCCCATGTGCAGATCCAGGTACCAGAACACAACGTTCCGGCTAGGAGTACTGCAGCTGCTGCTAGGAGACCGTGAGGTATTTCTTCCACGTCCGCAAAACCTTCCGAGTCCCCTTCCTACTCTAGTATCGCTATAGTTATAGACAGAGATACAAAGTTCCTTATCTATTTTATAGAGGTACAGTAGTACAGAGTTTGTGACTTGTGATATTCCGGGTTGTGGAAAAAAATGCCAAAGCTGTAACTGCCGAGGGGCTATAGTTATAGGATTTTTATCCTTGTTTACTATTTCTGTTATCATTTTTGCCTTATTTCCCGAAAATTTAGGCTTACCTAGTCGTAGAGACTAGGTGCCGTCACGAGATCGATCGGAGGGTTAATTCGGGTCGTGACAAACACGACTAAGTTACATTAAACAAATCAGCATCTCGTGAGCCACCTTGCTCATAGAACACCACAAGCTACACGGTATCACAACAAACGTGTGAATTATTAAGCCGCCTAACAATCCATATAACATGGAAGTAACACAGGAAATAGATAGTGACATGAACAACATCCCCTATGCATGAAGGCCCATATGTAGACAATGATGTGCTGAATAAACATATCCGAACTGGTGTAGAATATACATTTGTATTAGACCTACCAATGTCCCTCTGCCTGATTCCAAACATCTCGAAACAGGTAAGCATCATCTCAAGATCCGTAATCACCCTATTCCTGATATATATATACAAACAACCGTCAAATCCTGAACAAACTTCCAGAGTTTGCAGCCAGATGAATAGTTGATCCTTCAATTCCAATTTCATACTACTCACTACACCTACATGTTGTTATGCGGGATTAGAAGAATTTCATCATAACTCATGAACCACCAGTAGAATTAACACTTCATCAACTAGAAACCTTTCTAATAACAACACGATAGGGGTCCAACAACTACTAAAGAAAATCAAGAAACATGCGGAAGCTAAAAGGAAATAAAGAAACAAAAAAGACGAAATATTAAAGATAGATTTCTTGAATTCAAGAAATCTATTCTTGAAGGTGAATCCCAACAACAACAATTAGCTAACAAAGAACTAATCGCCTTTGGTAGACTTAAAACCAATAAATAGATTGTGAAACCCGACCCTATAGAATAACAAGAACAACAATAAGCCTAAACTTATCACCTTTCTTGAATACATAGAAGTGATCTAATATTTTGAAAAGGAGTTAATCTTACCACCTTAAGTTGGGTCTTGAAGGTTGAAGAATAAATCCAAGAGTAGCCACACACAAGAGTGCGAGAAAAATCTCACAATTTTTATTGATATTGTCTATAATAATCTCAATCTAAAAACAAAGAAGACACCTTTATATAGAGAGGGGTCATGAAATTGTACCTAGAAAACAAGTAAATAAAGTCCTAAACTGCTTTGGACAACAAGTGCAAGTACCTTAGGAAAAGGAAAATACTAGGAAGCAAAAACCAAGTCATTCTTGGAAAGTAATTCAAAAAATCTTAGTAAAAGGAAAACATAACCTTAACTAACTAGGAAAGAAATAAATATAGTCCCATAATTTATGGAAATAAGTCCCAAACCAATCTTGGATAGAATCTTGAAAATCTTGGAAATCTTGAAAGAAGTTCGCAAGCAACTTGGCACCAACTTGCACTAAACATCTAGCACGCTCATTGTACCCTTATTGGACATCAAGTAAGTCCTTTTTATTCTATTAAAATGTGGCTTTATATAGTACTTCATGGGCTGTAAGTTTTGACACATTTTAGATGCCAAATTGGTTCAAAGGTTAACTGTCAAGGACCTTGTTCAAAGCATGTATCTTGGGATATTATCCTCCTCTTCTTGGACATAAATTTTGGCCATAAAACAATTATAATATCTAGGAAATTCATATCATTTATCCTTGAGCTCTTTCATCCCAATTAACAACTTCTTTAGTTGCCACTTGATTTCTAATGACCTTGTTTGGAAACACTTAAGCTTGACATCTTGTTAAAGGCCCTCTTTGAGATTCCAAAGATTCATTCTTGTCCTTGAATAGATTTGAACTTCCTAGGTTGCTATCACTTTCACTCTCATGTCAGGAGGAAAATCGACACATGCAACCAACTTCCCATAATCGCAGATAACACAACCCTCAAGTTGTGGTCTAAGGCGTCATAACTCTTTCAGGACCCATTTACGCATAGCAAAACCAGCAGAATTAAATACCTCCAAATCAATCCAATTTCGGAGACCATCAAGCTCACAAGTATAGCCTTGAAACACCTGTATAGCCTTACCACACCGAAAGAACCGATCATTTCCTTAACTGTGTTGATCCAAACCACTACTAAACTAACTTAACTTCTTCCGATTTCTTCTTGACTTGCCTTCAAAGTAACACCTCTCTTTTCCATCACACAATATACCTCAATCTACACTCATCCCGAGTGACCCCAAAATATTAGACCACATCATCAATACCTATACACTATTTTATACCCTCTCATGCACTCAATAGCACCAGATTTTGCACTTGTCCCAAGAAGGACTTCTGAAAATTTGAAGCGTCTTCCTCCATCCCTCTAACATTGTATGGCCGACCCGATGATTACATAGAATTACTCCAAGTAACCTTCAAATTCTGCTTAAAAACCATTCCTCAGCCACATAATGAACCTGAAAGTCCTTAAGCACCACACCTTAAATCTCGAATCCACTAGAATCATTATTGATAGCTACCCACTGTAATCCAGTCTCGATGCTATAACCAAATAACTAGTGCTCTGTTAGCACATGAATACTTTAATAGCAAACAAATGAATCCTTTTTCCTTTAACATCATATCCACAAAGAAATACCCAATCTGAGTTATTGCACAACCTACACACATCAATAAGGTGAAATATAGCACATATCCATCAAATTCCTTGCTTTAATTACCTATGATGTTCTCTTCCTCACTCATGAGTAATCCACCAACGTACCGCTAACCAAAAACTACAAAGGTACACAATCGCATCACTCAATCATCGACAGTAGTCTTCTTCACTTAGATTTGAGACACAATTGCAAAATTCAAGGACCCACAATGATTTCTCGTCCTAGCTACCATAATCTCACAGGTTACTCAGCCAAATTTTTCACAAGCTCTTACTACACTAATCATCACACATCCCAAATTATCAGTCCTAAATGCACACTGATAACAATACGATAGGGGTCTAAGAATTACTAAAGAAAATCAAGAAACATGCGGAAGCTAAAAGAAAATAAAGAAACAAAAAAGCACAAAATTAAAGATAGATTGAATTCAAGGAAGAGTTTCTTGAATTCAATAAGTCTATTCTTGAAGTTGAATCATAACAATAACAATTAGCTAACGAAGAACTAATCGCCTTTGGTAGAGAATTAAAAACAAGAGATAGATTGTGAAACCCGACCCTTTAGAATAACAAGAACAACAATAAGCC
>ML299864.1:0-60822 GCA_005239495.1 Nicotiana undulata | reverse complement strand
TTACTGAGAATTTTACTGAGATATACTGATATTGCACTTGTTCGAAGGTTTTTCTAAAAACTGTTTCGAACTCATTAATTGATGAATACTACGTGGTGACTTGGTGTTTTACTATTTTGTGGAATTGTGTACATGTTCTGTGTGTTTATATTACTCAGACTGTGATTTATTTTCATTACTACTGAGTTGGCGTACTCATAAAGACTCCCTGTGCCTCTGTGCACAGATCCAGGTACTAGTTCGCAGCAGTAGCTGACGCAGTTGATAGCAGCATTTCACGGGATTTCGAGGTAGCTGTCCAGCGTCCACAGCTTCTCCATTTCCCTTCCTTATTTAGTCTTAGCATTTGATTCAGAGACATATATTATAGTTTTAGCAGAGTTAGTTTATTTATTCTTAGATGCTCATGACTATTGACTCCAGTTCTTGGGAGGTTGTTTAGGTTAATATGGGAACGCTAATACTTTATTATATTAATTATGATGTGGTTGCTTGCTTATTATTTAATTGTGAACTGTTATAATTGAACAAAAAGCGTAGTATGGTGATGGTTGGCTAGCCTAATTCCACGATAGGCGCCATCACGACCTGTTAGGATTTGGGGTCGTGACAGTAGGAGTAGGAGAAACAGAAACAACAATAGCAGTGTCTGAAGCAGCGTACATATAGTGTGGAATTGAAAAATTAGTATGATACAAATCCTTTATCTCAATGGTGATACTTAACCAGCATCATAGAAAGTATAAGTACATTAACACTAACTAAATTAGCAATCGAACAATCAGCAACTACACAGATTTTGACTCCAAAATTTAAGCGAGGAAAAAAGCGATTAATTGAACTCGGAACTGTGAATTTCGTCCTCGAACAGTCACGTCTGAACCCGCAAAACACAAACCAAGCTCAAGCAAGATCCATGAACGAAGATCAACAGGTCAAAAATGAAAAAATATATATATATTTTGTTCATATCTATTTATATATGAAAGAAACTTAACTCAAATCAGAGAAGTAATAGAAATCAGACAAGAAAGCTTAAAGCTTTGTATATCTCTATCTGCATTTTTTTTTCCTGGAATTTGAAACGCGAACCGAAAATCGAAATCGAAGAAGAAAACCTAAAAGCAGAATCGGGGTTTCATCTAAACTAAAATTAACATTGAAAAGGGTAAAATTCGACCCTTACCTTGATGAGAAGAAACTCGAAGATAAGAACTTGTTGTCAATGGAGGTGACCAGCAATTACTTACGCTTAATTTTACTTCGCCGTTGTTGGAGGAGGAATAACAGTTCAGAATTAATTTGTCGTTCAGAATAGAGGCGTAACGTTGGCGACATCTTAATTAGGGCTTTTTCCTTCTTTTTGGGGGAGGTTGGCAGGCGTGGGTTGGGAAAAACCCGAGGGAAAAGTTAGGCGCCAATATTTATTAATTAATAACGACGGGGTATGTTATATTTAGGGGAAAAATATTATCTCCTTCCTAATATTGAGCTAATAATTAGTTTTAACGACTGGAAAAAAATTTGGTTGCTATAAGAACACTTATAACGACCGGGTTTTAGTCCCTTCGTTAAGAAGTGGTCGTTAAAAATTAGATTTCTTGTAGTGGAAGAAGGACGCCGCAACTAAGTGGACCGAGGATTGTCAAAAGGCTTTCGACAGAATCAAAGAGTATCTATCAACATCGTCGGTCTTGGTGCCACCTGAGCCAGGTAGACCCCTGCTACTCTACCTTGCCATACTAGATGGAGCTTTCGGTTGCGTTCTCGGGCAACATGATGAAATAGGGAGAAAGGAGCAAGCTATTTACTATCTCAGCAAGAGGTTTACTCCGTATGAGGCCCGACATTCTTTGCTGGAATGCACTTGCTGCGCTTTGACTTGGGTCGCTCAGAAGCTGAGGCACTACTTCTGTGCCTACACGACATATCTCATATCAAGGATGGATCCATTAAAGTATATCTTTCAGAAGCCCATGCCTACTGGCAAGATAGACAAGTGGAAAATCCTGCTGAGTGAGTTCGACATTATCTACGTGACTCAAAAGGCAGTCAAGGGACAAGCATTGACAGACCATATCGCTAAGAATCATGTGGACGGAGAATACGAACCCCTGAAAACGTACTTTCCTGATGAAGAAGTATCGTTCGTAGGAGAAGACATTGCAGAATCCTACGACAGTTGGAGGATGTTTTTGATGGAGCAAGAAACTTCAAAGGAGTTGGCATTGGAGCAGTCCTAGTATCAGAAATCGGTCAGCATTATCTAGTATCCATCAAACTCAGGTTTCCCTGCACCAACAACATGGCTGAATATGAGGCTTGTATCTTAGGTCTCAACATGGCCATTGACATGAACTTCCAGGAGCTGTTAGTGATTGGTGACTCAGACTTATTGGTACATCAGGTAAAGGGATAATGGGCAACCAAGAATTCCAAGATACTACCCTATCTACATCATGTTCAGGAGTTGAGAAAGAGGTTTACAAATATAGAGTTCCGGCATGTCCCCAGAATCCAGAATGAGTTTGCCGATGCTTTGGCTACCTTGTCATCTATGATTCAGCATCTAGACAAAAAATTCATTGATCCCATTCTAGTGAAAATCCACAATCAGCCGGATTACTGTGCCCATGTTGAAGAAGAAGCATACGGAAATCCTTGGTTTCATGACATCAAGGAATATTTGGCAAAAAGAGACTACCAGAGCTTGCAAATCCCACTCAGAAACGCACACTTCAGAGATTGTCTAAAAATTTCTTTCACACCGGAGGAATCCTGTATAGGAGGACTCCTGATTTGGGGTTGTTAAGGTGCGTCGACGCAAATGAAGCATCAAAATTGTTGGAGGAAATTCATGCTGGGACCTGCGGCCCACATATGAACGGTTTTGTTCTAGCAAAGAAGATACTCCGAGCTGGTTACTTCTGGATGACCATGGAAATGGACTGCATCCAGTACGTCCAAAAATGCCACCGCTATCAGATACATGGGGATATGATAAAGGTACCTCCAAGTGAGCTTAATTCAACAAGTTCACCATGGTCGTTCGCCGCCTGGGGCATGGATGTCATTGGACCAATCGAGCCTGCCGCCTCAAACGGAAACAGGTTCATTCTGGTCGCCATTGATTACTTTACTAAATGGGTCGAAGCAGCTTCCTACAAAGCAGTTACTAATAAAGTCGTGGCCGACTTTGAACGCGACCACATTGTTTGTCGGTTCGGAGTTCCAGAGTCAATCATCAACGATAATGGTTCCAATCTCAATAGCGACTTAATGAAAGCTATGTGTGAAACATTCAAGATCAAACACAAGAATTCCAAAGCCTATCGACCTCATATGAATGGAGCTGTAGAGGCTGCCAACAAAAACATCAAGAAGATACTAAGGAAGATGGTAGAAAGGCACAAGAAATGTCATGAGAAGTTATCATTCGCCTTACTGGGGTATCGCACCATGGTCCGCACATCAACCGGGGTGACTCCCTATATGCTGGTTTATGGTACAGAGGCTATTATTCCTATCGAAGTTGAGATTCCATCTCTGAGAATCATACAGGAAGTTGAGCTCAACGACGCAGAATGGGTAAGAGGCCGTTATGAGCAACTAGCCCTCATAGATGGAAAGAGAATGAATGCAGTTTGTCATGGTCAACTATATCAAAATAGAATGACCCGAGCCTTCAACAAGAAAGTCAAGTCGAGACGATTCACACCAGGGCAGCTGGTGTTAAAGAAAATCTTTCCGCATCAACACGAAACCAAAGGGAAGTTTTCACCCAACTGGCAGGGTCCGTACATGGCTCACAGAGTGTTGACAGGAGAAGCACTCATACTTGTGGAAATGGACGGAGAAGTTTGGCCAAAACCAATCAATTCAGATGCAGTCAAACGCTACTACGTGTAACTCTTTATGCTTTTATCAACAATGTAAATTGAACTACGCCTGACCTAATTCCCGTTTAAGAGGGGATACGTAGGCAGCCATATGGGTTCGGTCACAACACAATAAAAATAGCATTTCCCCCCACAATTGGAAACTGGGGCAGAAATTTGAGAAGGACCCTCAAAATTCTGAAGCAAGTTCAGCCAATCGCCGCACGAGCATTAGTCAGAAGTATCCACCCATCAAACTGGGGCAGAATTTTGAGGAGGGGCCTCAAAATTCCGTAGCAGGAGAGGTTGCAATGTCTCGGACCGCGTCACGGTCGTCGGTTCATCTAAAACTATTTTATGCTTATATTATACTTTCACAAAATCATGCATATCTGTCTATTGAAACAACTTGTTTAGCAAACGCTACCCCAATAATACAGACAGTATCATCAGATCAAGTCGAACGAGTCAATCAGAGCCGGCGGGGATACAAACTAACCTTTCCCCTTTTACAAAACTCACGATTTTTCTGTGGATGCATGCATAAAGAACTAACACGTAGAGAAGTCTCAAAATTCGTCACTACCGCAAAGGCCAAAAGTTCGATGTCCGCACGAGAGGACAAACATCTTCCGAATCACCATCCTCAAACCCACCACAGTTGACGTCGCCTGCTATGAATACAAATGATGCCCCGTAGTCACAATGCCCTCAATATTCACAGTGCCGCAATTTATCACCAGCTAAGAACTCCTAATGTCATTGCATTCATTGCATAAGGCTACCATTATGCCTTCCGAGACTAAACGTTGTCTCCATATGCATTCGCATCTTGCATAAGGCTACCATTCTGCTTTCCGAGGCTAAACGCTGCCTCCCATTTACTCTTCAAAGCAATCACTGTCTCTATCATTATTTACTTCGCTTCCTTTCGGGCTAAGCTCTGCCCCTTTAATTCGCAAGACTAATCTCTGTCTTGTTAGCATCATACTATTGCATTTTCATGGGCTGAAATATCGCCAACCTATCCAAAGGCGTCATCGTTCGGAGGCACCATATCCATGGCCCGAGAACACTATGTCATGGCCTGAGGATCTTTTTATCTCCTTGCATATCATTATTCAAAGTCACCATGGTTCGGAGGCACCATCTTCATGGCCCGAGAACATCATTTAATAGCCTGCGAATCCCGTATCAAGCGATTCATGGACCAGGACATCATGGTCTAAGGACGTCATCCTCAACCGTCCGAAAACAACATTCATAGTCCAATGGGAATCTGCATCATGTTTAAATTACGCACAATATACGCTTGTTATTCATTTGAAGGAAGTCCGGCTAGGAACATCCAGCTAGGCAGGAGCGGCCCCGCTCTAGTTCTCCTAACTACCCCGTAATCCATTTTATTCTCCTTACCTTGCACCTTGCGTCCGTCCTTATAAAACTTCACTGGTATACTTCGTCGGTGACTCCTGAACTACATACAGCCTGATTCCTGTAAAACAAGGATATGTAGGCACCTCAGAAGCCAGGGTGCGACCTAAATCTTTCAAACTATTTCCACTCGGTCAAAATTGGCCATCATATCTTTACCCGACAACTCTTTCATCCTTTCCGAGTAAAGAGGGGCAGCTGTTGATACCCTATTTTTTCTCAAATTATTTTCCAACTTGCATATATACCTTCAAAATTACTTTTTATAACAATTGGTATTTTTCCATAATTGTTTCATATTTTTATCAAATTATTCTCCTGTTTATTTAGTAGTTTATATTAAATAATTATTCATAAATGGTATTATAAATAATTTTCAAATGTTTCCTAGCACAATATATCTTTTTAATCCTATTTAATTCTGTTAGGATTCAATTATTTTACAAATTAACCAATTAGGCACTATTTAACTATAATTATACAAATTTTGCAACCATGGCCTAATTGCGCATTCATGCTATTTTTAATTCAATAACTGGTCATTTTTATATTTAATATTAGCTAATTACTCTAATTTTATTTATTTAGCATTAATTTTATTTTATACAATTATTAGCTATTTTTATTAATTATTTATCTATTTTAATGGGTATTTAACAACTAGTCACATTTTATTTAAATTATAGCCTAACTAAACCCAAACCCATCTGATTAATTGACCCAATACCCAAGCCCAAACCTATACAACCATACCCGGCCCAACCTAGGACTCAATCTCGACCGCTGATCAAATTTGATCAACGGTCCAGATTAGACCTTCCATAATTAAACTCCAACTACCCCCCCTCCGACCCCTCATTCTCTCACGACCCCTCATCTCTCTACTCTCGTTTCTCTCTCTCTACTCTCTTCTGGAGACTTCAGTCTCTTCAGTTCTGATAAATTCCTTCATCTTCTCCGGCCACCCCTTTGCCGGAGACCTTGAAGCCTTCGTCCTCTTGCATATCATGGCTCTCCTATGCCGGTGATGTCCTCCCTAAGGCCCTCAAAGGGCAAGAACCCGTCTGCTTACACCCCTGGGGTCCCTTGTTCACTTCAAGCCTCCAAAAGTTTGATTCTGAGAAAGGTTATGACCTCTGAGTCTCAAGCCAGTGCTGTTCGAGGTTCTTTTTACCCTCTCTGAGGTTTTCTGTAAAACCCTAATATTTGAAACTTCATATTCTCTTATATATACACTAGATCCAAGCTTATTACGAGTTCTTATGGTATTTTTCTTAAAGGTTTTCTATTTTAAACAGGATTTCATTTAGGGTTTCTAAAACTTTTTCTGCAAAACGATTTCTTCAAAGTTCAAGTGATTTCTCTCATATGCTTATATGTTTTATCACTTTTAATCACGGTCTATTATGTTAAAACTTTAGTTTTAACACCGTATTCTAAATTCTGAGTATGTCTTTTTCTTTCGATTTGTATGTGTGTCTGTTTCCCCATGAATACTCCCTGATTCTTTGTGATTATTGCTTCACTATGCTATTGGGTCTTTGATTCTGTTGCTTCTTGTGTGTTTATCCTGCTTGAATCAGTACTGTCTTGAATCCCTGAATGATTGTGAGTAGTACTATACTGATTTTCGTACGATATCCTCTGCTGATTTTGAATATTTCCTTAGATACATGAGGCTTTCGCTTAATTAATACCAATTTCGAATCCCTGGTTTCTTTTGTGAAGACTCTTTACTGATATCCGACTACTTTCCTTGTTTTTACAACTTTAAATCATTCTATTACCTTATTACGTGGTTGACTGCACTATTAAGGGATCCTTACTGTTATTTCCTTAATTAGACTCTATGTACCTAGCCCTAATTACTTGTTCTGTACTTGCAATGTTTGAATTACCTCTTTGATTGCTATACCCCTGCTACGTGAGTTCTTTCCTTATTTTCTACCTACCGTTTGAAATGACTCCCTTAATTAAGGAAAGACTTCTGATTCCTATTTTACTGACTCTAAGTTATGACAATTACTGAACAAACTGATTCCTACCTTATTAATAATGTACTGGTCCCTCTTGCCTTATGTGTCACTGGTCCTTACCATTTGAACTAATTACCTTAACTTAAGGGAGTACGTGCCTTACTTTCCTGATTGATTGATTCTGAGTTCCTCAATTGATATGCTAACACCATTCCTACCTTATTTACCTAGCCTTCAAACTGTTATAAATATGCTCTCTTAGGACAGACTCTAGACACGAACACGCGTGGTTCAAAGCTATCTCTCTTACACTTAAACTCTCTGCTCTATCTCTTTTGTGCTACTTGCTACTGCCTATTGTTAGCCGGCTACAAGCCAAGGCTAATCATTGTGCTATCTCTCTTACTCATGTTGTGTTCATTATCTCTTACACTGGTATGATATAATTTCGATTCAAGTTTCAAACCAATGTGTTTCCTGCTGCTCCAATTTATCATATTCCCGATTTGTTTCTATCTGTAGTTCTGTTGTTCAACATGCAATTAACCTCTTTGCTCCTTCTACGTATGCTAGCCATGTCTTATCTCTTTAGGGTTTGCATGCTCTATTGAATCAGTAACCAAACTAATACTTATATGTTGTTGTCTATTCCTAGTATGCATCTATTGGGCCATTGTCCCAAGTTGTATTAATGTCATGTTTAGTATTAAATCATGTGCTCTGCTGCCTCCTGATTCCCCTGAATCCCCTAAGCCTCTCTGGTTTATTTTTGCAACTATATTTAATCAAGTACTCTTGAATATATGTATTACCATCTGCACTAATTGCAAGGACTTCTGTATGTTATGTGATCTATTTGTCCACAGCTCCCATGATCCTTGTGTGAAGGCCGTTCTTTGAGTATTGTTGGAATTTGTTTGGGTTCTATGATTGGTCTGTCATTTATATGATTTCAGTGCTGTTTTCGAAAAGCTATTTTCCAAACGACTCTCTTAGTTATAAAATCTTTCAACTAAGTCTCTTTCAACACTGTTTCTTTCAAAACCTTTTTTTTAAAACTCGCCCCTAGCACTTCACTTTACTCTTAGATCCTTAAGCTCCACCCCCTCAGTGTGAGCACTTCTTTGGGAACCTCTTGAGTTCTCTCTGAACTTTGACACACTGAGGCTGGTATTTCCACACTGCACATGCTTAACTCTTGGTGACTATGTCTGGGTGTGAGCATTGCCCGGAAGCCCATGAGGTCCTTAGGGAACTTCGACACACCCGGATTACCAAAGGCTATGAAATACTAAAGGCATTGAGGTTTGGAATATCTGGGCCTAAATGAAGGCTCCCTATAGAGATAACTTCTTATTTTTCTTTTGGTTATGTAATTTATGATCTATGGTTGGTAATAATTTGTAAACAATATTTGGGGTTGGATAGTGAAAATGGGTGGGAATATGCATGTTATAGTGTAGATACGGGTAGAGATCATGCCTTAGGTTTACTTTCCTTATGTCTGCAATAGTAACCATGTCTAGGTACAACAAGAATGCCATACATATCATGTTTCTCAGCTTTATTGCATTCAGCATCTCATTACACTTAGAAATCTTGTCCATAGGGCTAATAACGACAACAAATTGCTATTATGTGATTCTGGCTATGTATTCTGAAATGTGATCTAAAATCTCACCTTAGGATGAACGTGTTAACGAATTACGATCTTATCTTACCACGCTATAGAGATCCTGTTTTAGGTAAACAATAATTGAAACTGTCATACTGCCTATCTCGAAACTACGCGTAATTCATGCATTTATAATATCCTGCTTAGGTCCTGCATCATTTTGCATTCCTACTTTGCATTAGATATCATGTTTCCTAGGACAACATTTGTATTCGTTTAAACACCCCCCCCCCATCCTGGTTAAGGGTTAAAACGGACTCACCCCTGTTTAATAACTATTTTCTGTAAGCTGGACACTTAGAACAGTATAACTTGAGCAATTTTTGTAGTAATTGGTACGCCTAGGCAAGCCTTAGGTATTAAAATTTTTAAAACTGAAAGTATAACTCTTTATACATACTGTTTGAATAACAACATGTTAAAATCAGTAGTTAGACACATGTAAAATTCCTTCTCTAAAATTTAGTACTAAAACTGCCTCGTTATTGCATTCTCGCCTAGATATCATGCCTTAGGTTCTGAAGTTAAAAAGGCCATACTTGTGTTTGAGTCATGCTAATAATGTGCATAACCTGTGGAGGAATACATGGGCCTCATATCTGCTCTTATTTGTCTTTCCCCTTATTTGAAATTCTAATTGTTTTTGCTTGTCACTTAAAATCTTGTCCTTTAAACCTAAGGGGTCAGCCTAGTACCTCCCTTTTAGGATAGTAGTCCTAGCCTACTCCGGGACTGATAGGATGGGATGGGTAATAGCACACAATAGATTTCATGACCAACACACGTTTTAATTACCTTTATGGGGTGGGAAAGGGTAGAATATGGATATGATGGCCGGTGCGTTAATACCACGTGTAGCCCCTCTCTAAGGAGTGTCTATCGGGTATTGAATTGATGTGATCCATATTGTTTAAACCTAGGATGTCTGTCTCTCAAATGTTTTATTAGTTCTTCCAGAATTTAACAACTTAAATTCTAATTTGAAACCCCCTCTTATTTGAGCCATTACTTGTTACTTGCTTATTGTACGAATTCATGAAAACCATTTGGCCGGGAACCACAGTTATGGATCCTGAGGGGTTCCTAATACCTTCCCCTTAGGATAATTTCAAGCCCTTACCCATCTGTGGTAATACATACTAGCTCATTAGTTAATTACTCTAGGTGCCTTAACGCACCTTAAAAATCGTTAGGTGGCGACTCTTCTTTTAACCCTCTTCCTTTAAAAGGAGTTGTCAGAATGTCATGAACCCGATCTCCGCTTAATGTAAAAAAGGGGGCGCGACAAGATGTCGCTAGGGGTAGACGCAGAGGTCGATGAGGGGCACGTGCCGCAGTTAGGACACCTACCAGAGCAGCCATGGAGGAGCCGCCAGTAGTGCTAGTTGGGGGGCAGGCACCCGAGACGCCTATTGTTACCCCCGTACTTCAGGAGACCTTGGACAGTTCCTAAGTATAATTGGGACATTGACCCAGGCGGGATTAATTCCAGGTGCACTAGATACTCCATAGTTTAGGGTAGGAGTTTAGACTCCCGTCGCCTACACTCCAGAGCAGCGAGATCATGTTGTTCAGGTTCCATGTGTCTGGCAGCTGTTACACCCCATGTTTTCGTATGTGAGAGTATGTCAAAAGTCAATTGTTGTAAGCTCAGAAATAAGATTATTTTTGGAAGCATATAAAGTAAGTTAATCATGTTGCCTTAGAGGTTACAAATATTTAAGATCATGAATAACAAGTGCCAAGAGGGTTGGAAAGCTTACAAGTTAAGCCAATTGAAGAAAATAAGTTTCGTCGTAAGTCGACGAGTTTGGAATGTTATAACATGTACTTTAGGGTGAGACTATGGCTCATTACATGATAAGAAGGTAATTCTATGAGTTATTTTTGTCGTATGATAGTCGTGTGCCACGTTTTGAAGTCAGGCAAATTGTGGAACAAAAGTTGGCAAAGGTCTTCACAAGTTACATTCATAAATTTGTTGAAACTTAGGTCACATGTATATGAGATTTTCTCCCAGCATACTTGGGATTAGGGGATGATATACCTACCAATGTGAATATATATGAGTCTAGTTTACAGTGCATTAAACCGTTCATTGATACGACATAAGAGTATAGAGATATTTGAAGATTTGCCAGACGTGCAGACATCATAAGTGACAAGTAGGTGGTTCACTAAAGCTTTTTGAGAAATACATTGTGTGTGTTATATGTGGTTTTATTGGTACATATTATATAGCAAATTTAAGGTCTTGTAATATAGTTTCCAACGCTTTTAATGTCCGTTCATACGACATCCGTATAAGAAGATATAAGCGTCGGAAGATGGACCAATGCTAGGGTTCCAAGCTAGCACCTCTTTGACTTTTCCAAAGTTGATATATAAGTCTTACGTCGGCTTTCTCTTCATTTTTCAGCATAACGCGACCATATAACACCCATAAATATATCCTTAAGCTCTCTTATAGGGTTCCAAAGAAGATTATCATCCCGGGCATGAAATCGAGGAGCGATAACATCAAAATGATCCCTACGACGTAAATGTCATTATACCGCCTCTCTTTTTTCTTTGCGGTTAGAGTTTTGGAAGGTAATTCATAGTAAATAATCGTATAATATCTGTATTTAAGTGTTTAGATATCAAGGAAGGTTGATAAATGTGTTCCCTAATAGTTAGAACTCACGGGACGGTGATCAGAAGCTGTGAGTTCGAGTTATTTGACCTTCAATGCTTATTTGAAATCCCCTCTTATTTGAGCCATTACTTGTTACTTGCTTATTGTACGAATTCACGAAAACCATTTGGCCGGGAACCATAGTTATGGATCCTGAGGGGTGCCTAATACCTTCCCCTTAGGATAATTTCAAGCCCTTACCCAATCTCTGGTAATGCAAACTACTCTCATCAGTTAAATACTCTAGGTGCCCTAACGCTTAAACATCATTAGGTGGCGACTCTTCTTTTAACCCTCTTCCTTTAAAAGGAAATGTCAGAATGTCATGAACCCGATCTCCGCTTAATGGAAAAAAGATGGCGCGATAAGATGTCGCTAGGGGTAGAGGCAGAGGTCGACGAGGGGCACGTGCCGCAGTTAGGACACCTACCAGAGCAGCCATGGAGGAGCCGCCAGTAGTGCTAGTTGGGGGGCAGGCACCCGAGACGCCTATTGTTACCCCCGTACTTCAGGAGACCTTGGACATTTCCTAAGTATAATTGGCACATTGACTCAGGCGGGATTAATTCCAGGTGCACTAGATACTCCATAGATCAGTGGAGGAGTTTAGACTCCCGTCGCCTACACTCCATAGCATCGAGATCATGTTGTTCAGGTTCCATGTGTCTGGCAGCTGTTACACCCCATGTTTTCGTATGTGAGAGTACGTCATAAGTCAATTGATGTAAGCTCAGAAATAAGATTATTTTTGGAAGCATATAAAGTAAGTTAATCATATTTCCTTGGACGTTAAAAATATTTAAGATCATGAATAACAAGTGCCAAGAGGGTTGGAAAGCTTACAAGTTAAGCCAATTGAAGAAAATAAGTTTCGTCGTAAGTCGAAGAGTTTGGAATGTTATAACATGTACTTTAGGGTGAGACTATGGCTCATTACATGATAATAAGGTAATTATATGAGTTATTTTTGTCGGATGATAGTCGTGTGCCACGTTTTGAAGTCAGGCAAATTGTGGAACAAAAGTTGGCAAAGGTCTTCACAAGTTACATTCATAAATTTGTTGAAACTTAGGTCACATGTATATGGGATTTTCTCCTAGAATACTTGGAATTAGGGGATGATCTACCTACCAAATTGAATATCTATGAGTCTAGTTTACAATGCATTAAACCGTTCATCGATACGACATAAGAGTAGAGAGATATTTGAAGATTTGCCAGACGTGCAAACATCATAAGTGACAAGTAGGTGGTTCACTAAAGCTTTTTGAGAAATACATTGTGTGTGTTATATGTGGTTTTATTAGTACATATTATATAGCAAATTTAAGGTCTTGTAATATAGTTTCCAACGCTCTTAACGTCCGTTCATACGACATCCGTATAAGAAGATATAAGCGTCGGAAGATGGACCAATGCTAGGGTGCCAAGCTAGCACCTCTTTGACTTTTCCAAAGTTGATATATAAGTCTTAGGTCGGCTTTCTCTTCATTTTTCAGAATAACACGACCATATAACACCCATAAATATATCCTTAAGCTCTCTTCTAGGGTTCCAAAGAAGATTATCATCCCGGGCATGAAATCGAGGAGAGATAATATCAAAATGATCCCTACGACGTAAATGTCATTATACCGCCTCTCTTTTTTCTTTGCGGTTAGAGTTTTGGAAGGTAATTCATAGTAAGTAATCGTATAATATCTGTATTTAAGTGTTTAAATATCAAGGAAGGTTGATAAATGTGTTCCCTAATAGTTAGAACTCACGAGACGGTGATCAGAAGCCGTGAGTTCGAGTTATTTGACCTTCAATGCTTATTTGAAATCCCCTCTTATTTGAGCCATTACTTTTTACTTGCTTATTGTACGAATTCACGAAAACCATTTGGCCGGGAACCATAGTTATGGATCCTGAGGGGTGCCTAATACCTTCCCCTTAGGATAATTTCAAGCCCTTACCCAATATCCGGTAATGCAAACTAGTCTCATGAGTCAATTACTCTAGGTGCCCTAACGCTTAAACATCATTAGGTGGCGACTCTTCTTTTAACCCTCTTCCTTTAAAAGGAGTTGTCAGAATGTCATGAACCCGATCTCCGCTTAATGGAAAAAAGGTGGCGCGATAAGATGTCGCTAGGGGTACAGGCAGAGGTCGACGAGGGGCACGTGCCGCAGTTAGGACACCTACCAGAGAAGCCATGGAGGAGCCGCCAGTAGTTCTAGTTGGGGGGCAGGCACCCGAGACGCCTCTTGTTACCCCCGTACTTCAGGAGACCTTGGATAGTTCCTAAGTATAATTGGCACATTGACTCAGGCGGGATTAATTCCAGGTGCACTAGATACTCCATAGATCAGTGGAGGAGTTTAGACTCCCGTCGCCTACACTCCAGAGCAGCCAGATCATGTTGTTCAGGTTCCTGGTGTCTGGCTGCTGTTACACCCCATGTTTTCGTATGTGAGAGTACGTCATAAGTCAATTGATGTAAGCTCAGAAATAAGATTATTTTTGGAAGAATATAAAGTAAGTTAATCATGTTTCCTTGGTCGTTACAAATATTTAAGATCATGAATAACAAGTGCCAAGAGGGTTGGAAAGCTTACATGTTAAGCCAATTGAAGAAAATAAGTTTCGTCCTAAGTCGACGAGTTTGGAATGTTATAACATGTACTTTAGGGTGAGACTATGGCTCATTACATCATAAGAAGGTAATGCTATGAGTTATTGTTGTCGTATGATAGTCATGTGCCACGTTTTGAAGTCAGGCAAATTGTGGAACAAAAGTTGGAAAAGGTCTTCACAAGTTACATTCATAAATTTGTTGAAACTTAGGTCACATGTATATGAGATTTTCTCCCATAATAATTGGAATTAGGGGATGATCTACCTACCAAATTGAATATATATGAGTCTAGTTTACAACGCATTAGACCGTTCATCGATATGACATAGGAGTAGAGAGATATTTACATATTTGCCAGACGCGCATACATCATAAGTGACAAGAAGGTGGTTCACTAAAGCTTTTTGAGAAATACATTGTGTGTGTTATATGAAGTTTTATTGGTACATATTATATACCAAATTTAAGTTCTTGTAATATAGTTTCCAACGCTCTTAACCGTCCGTTCATACGCTATCCGTATAAGAAGATATAAGCGTCAGAAGATGGGCCAATGCTAGGGTGCCAAGCTAGCACCTCTTTGACTTTTCCAAAGTTGATATACAAGTCTTAGGTCGTCTTTCTCTTCATTTTTCAGCATAACACGACCATATAACACCCATAAATATATCCTTAAGCTCTCTTCTAGGGTTCCAAAGAATATTAGCATCCCGGGCATGAAATCGAGGAGCGATAACATCAAATCGATCCCTACGACGTAAGTGTCATTATACCGCCTCTCTTTTTTCTTTGTAGTTAGAGTTTTGGAAGGTAATTCATAGTAAATAAATGTATAATATCTGTGTTTAAGTGTTTAAATATCAAGGAAGGTTGATAAATGTGTTCTCTAATAGTTAGAACTCATAGGACGGTGATCAGAAGCCGTGAGTTCGAGTTATTTGACTTGTAGCGGACTGTTTTGTGGACACTTTTGTGTTACTGTTGGGATGCATATTTTACTAATGTTTTGTGGATTGTTTGAGGAGGAAGGGTGTGTAGAAAAACCATATATATGTAAGGTTGTGGGCTGGTCGTTCGTCGTAACATTTCTAGGTCGTTTGACATTACTACAGTGGTCGTTTTGTGTATGAAGAGATTACGGCGTGTTGGGCTATTTTGTAGTATTTTGTGGTGCATATAAGGCTGGAAAATAATGTATATATGTTGTTTTTGTTGTTGTGTTCTTGTGTTTTTGGTGTTATCTTGAATTTTTAGGGAGTAAGGATAATAGGGGAAATGTTGCCCGTTTTTATAAAAACTAAGCTTGTCGTTCGTTGTGCGATAGTTGTACCTTTGTAACTTAATGATAGTATTAATATCGTTGTTGTAGATTAAGGTGCGAAGAGGCGAGTTCAACTTGGTGAGTGGAATGATTTTTATAAGGTATGTTATGGAACTTTCTTCATTCTTTTGGCATGACCTAAAGTGTAACAAACGTAAACGATACGCTATTTCATAATGAATCTACTCCTAGAAACTAAGGTTGTCCATGTTGTTATTTCCTCACAAAGTTATTCTAAGAAAGTATATATGATCCTTGAGTCCTGGTGAAGTTCATATTGATGATATGATGTCCATAATGTTAATCGAATGTGTAACTACCTTACGTCACTCCGAAAGGTTTAGAGTGTGATTCCATGTGTCCAGCATGCGTTATATATAGTATCTATTTTACTCTATCGAGCCGCGCTATAGTCGGTGGGGTATGGAACCTATTGTGCAACCGCTGATCAGATGGGTTTACCGAGCTCCACGTGGACGGGTACGATTCTTCCGAGCCTTATGATGGCCGGGTATGTTTTTACCGAGTCCTCTTCGAGGCCGGGCATGATATGATGATGATGATGCCCATAGAGACAGATGTTTTTAAAAGATTATGTATATATATATGTATCATGCATTTCATGTCACTATCTCTTAGAGGCACTCAGATGCTACAGGTTGTATCTCCTACATCTCTCTTACATTACTGTTCTTAGTTATGCTTTTCTGCCTTACATACTCAGTACTTTATTCGTACTGACATCCCTTTTTCTTGGAGACGCTGCGTTTCATGCCCGCAGGTCCCGATAGACCTTTTGAAAGTCCTCCGAAAAGGCTATCAGCTCAGCAGAAGATGTTGGTGCACTCCATTTTCTCCGGAGTTGCTCATTGGGTCAGTATGATTTAGACGTCTGTCCCGACCTTTTTGATATTTATGTACTCTTAGAGGCTTGTAGAAAAATGCCAGGTATATGGATATACTTGTATGGCCTTGTCGGCCTATGTTTTGAGTTTACAAATGGTCATGTCAGCCTTATAGGAGTGTATGTCACATGTATAAGTTTCTATATCATGTTAGGTCGTCGTAAGTCTAGCATTCCCTTATGTTTTATGTCGATTATGTCATGATGACCATTTTGGCACATTTACCCATGATAGTATGATAAGAAAGATATGTTATGTTGGTACTCGGTAGAATAAGGTATCGGGTGCCCGTCGTGGCCCATAGGTTGGGTCGTGACAGCAGCACAACCTGGGACCCACTTCAGCCCGTTGTTAGGGAAGCAACATCGGAGGAAGAACAACATAGACTTTAGATGTACAAGAAGTACCACCCTCCTATTTTAAGTGGACTGGCGACAGATGATTCCCAGGGTTTCCTAGAGGAGTCTCACCGCATTTTTCGTACTATGAGAATTGTGGAGACGAGCGAGGTTGCTTTTGTCATATTTCAGCTCAGGGGAGCAGCTTATCAGTGGTGGTGGGCATATGAGTTAGGTAGCCCGGTCGAGTCAGCTTCACTTACATGGGGTCAGTTTTAAGAGATGTTCATGCGGGAGTTTGTAGCTAAGTCCCTCCAAGATGCATGGTGCGCGGAGTTTGAGCAACTACGCCAGG
The DNA here is from genome assembly GCA_005239495.1 of Nicotiana undulata. NCBI lineage: Eukaryota > Viridiplantae > Streptophyta > Magnoliopsida > Solanales > Solanaceae > Nicotiana > Nicotiana undulata. The sequence continues at coordinate 43,643 of ML299864.1, read as the reverse complement.
GCACTATGTCAGCATCAGAGTATGCTCTCAGGTTTAGTGATTTGGCCAGACATGCACCTACCTTGGTCGCTATAGTTAGAGATCGTGTTCGTAGATTCATTGAGGGGCTCGGGCGTGAAATTAGGTTCAACATGGCTCGGGAGTTAGAGTCAGATGTTCCATTTCAACAAGTAGTAGGGATTGCTCGCAGAGTTGAGATCATGTTGTATCATGAGAGAGGCGTCGGGCGGGGATATGAGATAGATGTCAGGTGGGGCTATAAGATGGAGGACAGAAGAGATTAGGAGAGAGAGGGTAGAGAGGTGAGGAGGCCTCATAGGGCTGAGAGATCTACTGGTCCTTATTATGGAGGTAGGGTATGACACGGTAGAGGTTTTATGGGTCATCCAGTTAAGTTTGCATTACCGGCTTCACATGGGGTTTCAGGTACTCATGGGTCCCTAAGTACTCGTATTGCATAGTTTCCATAACCACGTCAACAGAGAGGTTATTTTGAGTGTGGAGATACCAGTCACAGGGTGAGATATTGTCCCAGGTTTCAGACAGGTGTGTCACAGATGGGTATTCAGGTGAGTAGAGGGCGCCCAAGAGGGGAAGGCCCGGCCCGCTGATGTGTTTCGTATAGTAGGTTGGACGCCGTTGTGCCAGATGTCATCATACAAGTACGCTTTGATTGTTACAGAGGTGAACCATTTGTATTTCGTTATAGCTCTACTGGTCGGGATAAGTTTCCTCATTTATTGGTTCGTTATGAGTGTGTTTCATGCTTTGCACTTTATTTTCGCGTTTTCTCCTATTAGAAGATTCTGTAAGTGGTAGCTAGTGTATATCGTTGTTTTCATTCATCATTGAGTGTGGTGAGACTAGAAGTGAATCCTTGTTATCATTATGGTAGGCTTAATGTGATTTTTCCTAAGTATTTTGGTTACGAGCGGTGATTTGATACTCTATTGAGATGTGAGTTAAGTGTGCGTTATGATTTTATTGGCAGAGCTGAGTTAGTGGTAGATTTAAATTGGTATTATATATAATGGGTATGTGATTTAGAGCTGAGGGAGAGACCCTCGTGATCTTTTGTGATTCGATATGTTTGGATCGAACTGAGTACCGCGGTGGAAATTTTATTAGGATGGGATCCTTATGATTTGTTTATTTGCTTTCATTCTTTCTTTTTATATCGGTTGTGGGTCAGTGCTGATGGATAATAGTGCATGTCGGGCTTGGTTGATAGGTTCCTTGTGTGTTATCTTTTTCATATTCAGTCATTTTCGTTTTATGCTTCTTTAGTTTTAGCTTACGGGGTGTGTGCCCGGTGGTGTTAATTGTGGCTTTGGTGGTTCAAGTGTCTAATTATGAGATCTTCGTGTTTCTTGCATCATTATCAGTGTTATGGGAGGTTGAGATAAAGTTCTTTCAGATACGAGGCTAATTGCCAGTGCTGAGTTGATTTCGGGCAACTATTGTGATCAGAAGTGTTATTATGGGCCTATAGGTGAGGTGTTATATTGTATGGTCGTACCTTGTGGGTGTAGTCATGAGTTGATGCAGCTGGTCGAGGGTGATTCCTGATATGGATTTAGAATCAGGTCTTTTGGAAATGAGTAGAAGGTTAGAAATTGAGGTATGAGGCTTATCGGTGGTGGTAGGACGGCAAAATTGTAGTGGAGGTAGTGTCATCAGGCATATGTATATTGGGGCGACACGGGATCACCCGGTGGTGTATGTTGGAAGTGTACATTTAGTGATTTGAAGACTTCGAGGCGAATCTTGGCATGTTCGAGGACGAACGTTTGTTTTAAGAGGGGGAGAATGTAACGACCCAACCGGTCGTTTTGAGAATTTAAGCTCCGTTTAGTGGCGTGAGGTCTTGAACAACTTCACATTGTGTATATCGACCTACGAGCATGGTCGGATTCAATTACTGGATGATCCAGAGTCGAATTGGAAGAGAGATTTTGCAACTAATGTGTGTCTGTTTCATTGCCTATCAGCATGCTTCTGAATATGTATCCCCTACCTTAGAACTCAACATGCTTATGTAATAATACCTCCTTTCTAGTATACCTTACTATGACTCTGCTCTACCTAGGTTTCTATGATTATTGAACTTAACCTTTTGTGGAAAAACAACTTGTACCTAGTTCTGTGTAAGTTTGAAATACATGCTACTTTAACCCCCTTAGGATTTCTGGATTCTGAACCTATGTATGACTCTGCCCATTGTGTGCTTAAACTTACATGTTCTATACTTGTCCCTAATCCCTCATTACCCTGTTTGTGATTACTGAACATGTTCTAGTTCTTTGTTCTATGTGTGTTGTTGAACCTGATTGATCCTGCCATTAGAATGTTGTTTGTTCTGACTACCCTAATCTTTTTAAGTTTTTTTTACTGAATAAAGTCTTCTATTATTTTTGCAAAACTCATTTTGAACCAGTCCTTCTTGTTTAAACTATTTTCCCACTCAAATCTTTTTCAAAATTATGTCAAGCACTCTCACTCTACTCTTAGACATCTAGGTTATGCCCCTCTAATGTGTGACTGCTTTGGTATCCCTATGAGATCCCTCGAAATCTCATACATTAGAGCTGGCTGTTCTACACTTTACTTACTCAACCATGGTTATGAACTATGGGTGTGAGCACTACCCGGGATCCCTTGAGGTCCTTAGGGAACTCTGACACACCCAGATTTTGTGAAAGGCTGTAAAATACTACTTGGCATTGGAATATTGGAAATTTGGGTCTATTGATAGGCTCTCTATAGTATAGCTTCTTATTTTCTTATCTACTTATGTAATGCATTCAATAATGACTTGTAATAATTTATTGTAAACAAATATTGGGGATGGATAGTGAAAAAGGGGAAGGGTAGCTATACATGTTATTAATATCAAAGGGTAGAAAACATGCTCCTAGGTTTACATTCCATTTGTGCGCAATAGAATTCATGTTTAGGACTAATGTGTGAAAAACATATCATGCATTAGATACCATGCCTCCCAGGTTTCATATATATTGTCTCAACATCTCATTTTGGTACTATAGTTTATCACTTAGAAATCTTGTTCTAGGATAAACATACTAATATAAACTGCTACTCATGTCTAATAATGTCGTAACCTACTGAGCATCTAGAAATCCTGCTTTTAGGTATTTTTCATATAAACCATTATGCCTTATACATACACATTAGATATCATGCTTTAGGTCTTTTACATTGTTTCAGCATCTCATTTGGTATGCTCACTATCACTTATAAATCTTGTCCTTAGGGTAAATGATAACACTAAGCTGCTACTCATGCAAAATCATGTCTAATAAAGCTGTAACTTTTCTATGCACTTAGAAATCCTGCTCTAGGAAACTCTGCAATCGTGCTGTGTATCTAAAACTCTGCCTAGGATTTTGCATGCAAGTCGCTCTGCATTCTGTATGTGCATACTAGATATCATGTTTAAGGTATCACTCGTTCAATTACACCTAGTTAACTATTGATGCATAAAGGATGACATAAAAAAACAATTTTGCTCTATTTCTAAACAACTGGCGATGATCCTGTATTTTTGCAAAACCTAGAAAGGCATGTTTAGGTAAAACAATTTGTAACAGTTTTCTTTAATAAGTCTGGTAACTATTATACACTGTCCTATGCCTAGGCAAGCCTTAGGTGATTAAAATGGCTAAAACTGGAAATCTGCCTCTTTGTGCATGCTGCCTAATGCTTAACAGGTTTAAAATCAGTAGGCAAACTGGTTAGGCCCCTGTTTCTGAGTTATATAATAAATCTACATATCTCTTGTGTTTTGATACTCACCTAGACATCATGCCTTAGTATCTTGTCTGATACCCTAATTTGTGTTTGGGTCGTGCAGTTTACGTGCATTATCTGCGAAGGTAAACTTGAGCCTCTTATGTGCTCTTTCTGTACTATTTGCTGAAGTCCTATGTGTTATTGCTTGTCGCCTTAGTATTTTCTCCTTTAAACCTTAGGCGTCCGTCTAGAACTGCCCATAGGTAGAGGTCTTAAATTCCTCCAGGGCCATTAAGAAGGGACGGGTAACAGCACGCACTAGAGGTCGTTAATTAAAATTCACTTAAATAACCGCTAAGGGGTGGGAAATGGTAGATATGGATATGATGACTGCTGCGCTAATTCCACGTGTAGCCCCTTTTCTGAGGAGTGATTACCAGGTATTGTATTGATGTTATACTATAGGATAAATAACCTAGGACTTCCCCCTATCCTTTGTATATGTGTTTAAATTGTAACTCTTTCAAAAACCCTCTTTAGGCTTCAATCTTTTCAAGTGTACTTTCACATGTGTGCTTAGACTGTGAATTCTCTCAAAACCCTAACTTTTTTAAACTTTAATTGCCTATTTGTTACTTGCTTAAATTCACAAAGTTGTTTGGCCGAGAACCACAATTGTGGACTCTCAGGGGTGCCTAACACCTTCCCCTTTGAGTAATTTCAATCCCTTACCCTATCTCTGGTTATCCAAGTCTATGTTTGTAAATGACCCTTAATAGGTGCCCATACTCACCTTAACTCGTTAGGTGGAGACTCTCTGATTCCTTGGATACCCTTTTTCCCAAAACGAAACGAGTTGTCCCAATAATGTCAAGAACCTTGAGCGATCCGAAAGGAGGAGTTAAAAAGGGGCGTGATAGCATGGCGACTCTGCTGGGGATTGTAGGCTTTTACTACTTCAAACCACTTTGTGAATTTTTACCTCTTCCCTTTCCCCTTATGTGCAATTAACTGCTTATTTACTTCAAGTATTTAATCATTCTCAAAGGCCAAACTGACATGTTTCCTTGTTTCCCTTTGTAACTGCTTTCAATTACTTGTTGTATTTACTGCTTTCACAACATGCAAATACATGACTACATGGCTTTACTGCTTATTTATTGCATAACCATGCTCAACATCATATTCCGCTCGTTCCAAAAAAAATCCTATAGCAACGCTTGATGAGTGGTTGCGCCCTTCCTATTTTATATCACCCCTAAATTCGGAAAGGCTTATTTGCGGTAAAACTAGTCGATCAGCGGTGCAGTCAACGGTTCCATGCCTTCCCCCTTGAGTTGTCCGCTCAAGGGTACCGGTCTAATACCTCATAGAAACCTTACTTTGTTGAACTGTACATGCATCATGGTCAAACCTAGTTAGGTTAATGTGTTGTCCACACAATGACCCTTTAAGATAGCCTTGTCCATAGTCCCCTGGGTTTTTCATAATCCCAACGGACATCATCACGTTCTGTGTATTTATTTGGAGAACTAAATGCTTGTATGCTAATCAAGAATGTTAAATAGTTGAATCTGGTGGGGGTAATGTCCTAACTATGTTTATCTTGCAGAAATATGAGGTACGAAGTCCCTAGATTCGGCATGGTAAGCAATATTCATCCAAAGCTCTTGAATCTGTGGGAGGATCTTCATTCTAGTGATAAGAAACTTGTCAATAAGTACCTGGGTAACTTACCGTCTCTCCTAGACATCCAACCCAACAACATGTTGATCGAGGCTGCCACCTTATTCTGGGATAGCGAAAGAGTCGTCTTTCGTTTTGGGGATATTAAGATGACACCGTTTCTAGAGGAAATGGGTGGACTAACGGGGCTAGTCTGGGAAACTCCCACTACTGGAAAATGGGCCTACGGGAACAGTTTTTTTAGCAACGGTTCACAAACCGTTGCCATAGTAAGGATATAGGAACGATTTTAACCGTTACAATAACATTTGGGCGGTATCAGTACGCTTTAACTATCAAACCATTGCAATTGTTACAGAACCGTTGCCATAGATGGTTTTTCCGCAACGGATCTATAAACCGTTCCACTAGACATGTTTATGGGAACGGTTCGGATGAAATATTTGTAATTGGAACGATTTTTGATTCCCTCCTCAATTTACCGCCTGAAATTTGCTAAACCCACAAAATCAACCCCTATTTTTTATATTTTTGATTTATTTTAATATATAAAGTTATTATATCCCATTTCCCCTTTCCCCTAGTAAGTAAACCCACGCCCCTTCATCGTTGATACATACAAAGAAAGTTAACTTCAGATCCATCGCTCCCTCTTTCACTGCACAGTTCATCTCCTTCATCTAAAATTAAATCCCCTCTTTCACCAGTAAAGCCAACGCCGTCGACAAATTGACCCTTCATAAATCCACGCCGTCGACAAATTGACCCTTCATAAACCCACGCCGTCCACAAATCGACCACACTTTGCCCCCTCATCCCACCACTCACTGGTGTCGCCACCGTCTTCGGCTGATGCGGAGGCTGAGCCGGAGGCTGCTGCGGAGGCTGATTCAGGTTTGGGTTCTGACCCGAATTACTCCCACCACTACCCCACTAGCCCTACTGCCTCTTCTTACGGCAATTTATCATCTCATATTTGTTGCTGTTTACAACTCTTAGGACCAGAAGAAGGGCATCAACAACAACACCGAAAGCAGAATCAGAAGAAGGGTATTTATTCTCAAAAAATCTGGGAAGCTGATAAACTGTAAGCTTTTCTTATTGAAGTATATGTTTGTTGGTTGTGCATTATTTATTTTTCCTTTTCTTGTTTGCTTCAGTTTTTGGGTATTAGGTTTTTGTGTTATAATTCCAATTTTTGGATAGTTTTATTTCTTATTAGCTAGATTTTTTTAGCAAATCCGTTCGGCAAAGTGCCTAGGGCTGGTTTTTATATATAAACATAACAAAATAAAAGACAATGTCATTTAGAACTTTTATCGTAAGATAATCACATTGACCCAAGATAATGTTGAAAGTTTTTGGAAGGGAAAAGAGCAATTTTTTGACTTGAATCACCTCACTGTCCTGTGATTAATGTTTTTAGCATTACTTCTGCCATTAATACTCAAAAGAGTTATGGATTCTATATTAGAATTTTTATTTAGCTTCACTTCAAACATATCACTAATATTTTCTTTCTTGCCTTTTGTTGAAGATTGTTTTCTTTCTTGGACAAAATTCTTTGCACAATGATATGGGTCCTAGAGGTACCTAAATGAAATTAATTTCTTTTCCACCAGGTTGGCACAGTAGTGACAAATGCAGTACCAAATGCTAAGAAGGTTGTTAATAAGTCCGAAGAGGTGGAGACTTTGCCTGTTCTATCGACCAGTGTAGCTTATGGTGTTTATATGGCAGTATCTAGCAACCTTTGGTGAGTGTGATTAGATGAGTATGATCACTTAATAATTTCTGCTTCAGCTATTTTGATATCTTCATCGTTTATGATCTGCACTCCCATGTCATAATTTTTCTCATACTTGCCTTTTCTCAAAATATCATAATTTTCTTGTCCAAAGAAGCAAAATAGAAGCTCTAGTCCAGTAAAACTTGTTTTCATTTTGTATAATTCCACATTCTTTCATATATTAGTCCAAAAGATATACCTCCAATATAAGCATCTTTCTGAATGGAATGTCAATGGTCACAATTTTGTAAAGTATCATGCAACGTACCCTTTAACTTTCTAAACTTATAATCAAGAGAAATCATCTTCTTTTCCCTGGTGCGGTACAACTTTTCTGATGTAGCTTGCGTGTAACGAGTATTTTTCATTGTTCGAATGAATATAGTTTGGTGTTCCAGGGCTCCAGTGCAGGCATTTGGCGTCCACCCCCTCGCCTGTTATCCTTGGAGGGGCTGTTATTGTTTTGTCAGAGATCTATTCTGATCTGTCTGAAAACATCAAGCCTAGACATCTAGATATTAATATTGTCAACCCAATCCAATTACACCCCACAACCCTGCCAATACATTTAATGGGCACATTTCTTGTTTCTCAGATATCAAGTAGTGGCTGGTGTAATTGAGCAACGAATTTTGGAGCCCATGCTACACCAACACAAGTTGTTGTTGAGTGCAATGTGCTTTGTTGTGCGAACATGCAACACGTTCTTGGGCACATGATGTCTTACAAAATGTAAGACGATACTGTATGTCTAGTACATGGATCCTATTACCAATTTTGGGCATATGATACCCAAAATCGGTATTACAATGTTATATAGCATAATAATAACTCATAAAGTGTACTGTATATATAAAAACTAGCCTATCACACATGTATCTATCATTAGTCTTTGGATCAATGGGTTCTTTGAAGATGAATTTCTCCTCCTTTGCATAGTCCAAAGCCCCTGTGCACCGTCCAAGAAGATATTCAACAAATCTCACATGACACTGGCTGATTATGTTACACTAATGCATTTTCTGATGTGTTTATTTCATTTGTTAAATGATGATTAATCTGGACTTCATTTAACAAATCTAACTCAATTTTGAGAGAGAACTCATAAGTATTTTATAGTGATTTTCGGCCTATTAAATGACATTGCATTAAACTTGGTTTATTGTAATAGAAATTATACTTTGTCAAATGAGTAATATAAAAATATTATTCATGTAATGATTTGTAAGACCAATATTATCGAATAGCTAAAGTGGGTGTCATATTGGCCAACTTAGAATTTTAATTTTCGGTGTACCATCCAATTCGGAAACATGATTGATCTCTTTTGATGTGCATTTACTGACATTACTCAGGCTGAGTCATGTTCTTTCTAGATCAGTAATGAGATATTGAGGCATTTTTCCTTAATTGAAAATATCTGATTCGCTTGGATGCTTGTCTGTTTTAATTTTTAGGAGTAAATTTCTCATTTTCTGCCTATGATCCTTGATTTGACAACTATTGAATACTATGTTGCTGAGTTCATTTGTTAAATATTTTTTTTGCTAATTAAACCAGAGTTTGGTTACCCCAACGTTTTGAATGCAATATCATTATCTTGATTGCTTCACGATTTACTATGTCATTTTTTATATACTGTGAATTCTCCCTCATAACCAAGTTGCTGCGTCTTTCCACTTGCCTGACTCCCTGTATGTATCTTTTGATTGCTGAGATTATCCTGATTTCTACACCACCAATTATGAAACTCACACGCATTCTTACTGTTGTCCCCATGTACCAGAGTTGCACACACTTGACACACATTACTTTGACACGAATTACGTGTGTGCTCCATAATAGATATGACTTGAGTACTGTGGTGTTCTTTTCATGTCTCTTTGAGGTGCTGCACGACTTCAGCGTCTGAACCCAGAATTGCGACTTGATGCTGACATGCTAAGGTTCGTAGAAGCTTCGTCTGCACAACAAGTTGTTGTTCAATTAAACAATCGACCATCTGCCGGTAGTAACAATCAAGGTCAGTACTTACTAAATATTATAGATCTTCTTCTATTTCTTCTTCTCCTCTTTCCTTATACTTATTCTTCTACCACTTTCAATATCACATGGAACTTTCCTGTGGATACTGAAAATGCATCGCACTTTGTTCGTTTGCATTTCTGTGACATTGTTAGTATGGTGCCTGGCCAGTTGTACTTTTAATGTATATCTCAACGATTGCACAGCGTATAAAGACCTTGATTTGTCTTCCGTTATATTCCGTGAGCTTGCTACACCGTATTACATAGACTTTGTGGTGTACTCAGGCAGTTCAGGCGTTGTGAAAGTAAGCGTTGATCCTTCTAACCTAAGTAGTACTATGAGGAAGAATGCCATTCTGAATGGTGTTCAGATTATGAAAATGGTTAATTATGTGGCTTCAAAATCAGGTTCTAAGAAGGGAAATGTTTGGATTGTAGTGAGTTATGTTCTTGGAAGTTTTATTCTGTTGAGTGTTGTGATACTTGCTAAATGATCCTTATTTTGATACGGAGGCACAACTGTTAATCCAGCTTGTTAATTTCCAAAAGTTTTTCATGAAAGAACTCTTGCTAATGATATTTTCAATGATGGTGGGGTGATATACTTGTTTTTCTTTCAAGCTATGGCTTAGTTTATCTTGAAGAGTAATGACTTTATTTATCCTCTTTTGTAGGTGGAGTAAATCAAGAAATCGAAGAAGATGATAAAAGTGAAGAACTAGACCTTACTTGAGATTAATTTTGAATTGCTATAGATGAATGTTCTATAGGAATCTTTTGTTATCAACCTCTTTGAAACTAATTACTCTCTTGAAATGTATTAAATTTATGCATTTAGGGTAGAACATTTCCTTTATGAATACTATTTGCTTGATGGATAATTATATGATTTATTTAAATTTGAGTGTTATTATAATTTATTATATATATATAAATATTTATTTATTACAGGGGCTATATTTTTGTTTCAACTGAACTGTTGCAATAGCCTACCAGAACCGTTTCAATAGGACACAAAATGGCGTTCCATACAATGCAAACCGTTGCGATAGGTCATATAAACCGTTCCATAATAACATATAAATTGTTCCCACAGAAAAATAAAACAGTTGCAATAGGGGTAAATGAACCGTTCTTATATCCATAAATAACCGTACCAATAGCTTACAAAAGTGTTGCATTAGATAAGATGGTAAAGGTTAAGAACCGTTCCATATACACTATAGAAACGGTTTTCAACCGTTCCAATAGAGAAAGAGAAAACCGTTGCGATAGATGCATCTATAACCACAGAGATGCAAACCGTTGCAAGAACCGTTCCCATAGACCTATTTCCACGAGGGCTGATGGAACGGTCTGTAAACTGTTCCCATATCTATATGGCAATGGTTAAACAGTCTATGGGAACGGATTTCCAACCGTTACCGTAGGCCAATTTTTCAGTATTGTCCTGGATCATTGGTGCCTGAAAACCGCACGGGAAAAGGCTTTTTGAAAATGATGGGTCGGAAGAAGAATGCTGAGTTAGAGTGAATAAAGAAGTCATATATCCCTTTTGAGTACTTATATGAAAGGTACGAACACAATAAATTATACCGTACTTACCATGACAAATTTTCCATTACATCTTTGGGACATATTCATCGTAGGGTATTTGTCTTCATTGTTTGCTTCCTGGGGTTGATCGTGTTTCCAACAAAGAAAGAAAGAATCCACACTAGGTTAGCTATGGTAACCAAGACTTTGATGGAGGGAATTGACAGGCAAACTTTCAGCATTGTCCCAATGATCACATCAGGCATTTACCGAGCTCTAGAACGTTGTCAGAGGGGAGCTAAACACTTCCAGGGTTGCAACTTGTTACTACAACGGTGGATCTTAGAACATCTTCAAAAGGGTCAGTACCAGCAGGAATTTCCGCGAAGGGCATGGAATGATCGCATCGCCTTCCACCACCCCAAGCGAATGACATATATTCCCGATAGATTTGCTCAGCCCGGGACTGCCAAAGAATGGGTAGAGTTCTTTGATAATCTAACTGAGGAGCAGGTACTGTCACACCTCCTTTTTCCTCCGGTAAGGGTGGGATAAAGGGAGTTTTTCCACTTTAAGTGACATTATTCGATTTTGAGATTTACTGATTGATTTTCAAAGTCGCCACCCGAATTTCGACGGTGTTCCGGGACACCATTTATTTATTGAAATCCCAAATCGAGGAAATTTTTGACTCTGTTTAAAAATGTTTGCGAACCAGAAATCCAGGTAAGGAATTCTATTAACCCGGGAGAATGTGTTAGGCACTCCCGGATTCCATGGTTCTCGTACGGTCGCTTAACTATTAATATTTGGCCTAATTATCTGATTGTTTACATAGTTTAAACCTATTGTGCATTTTTAGCCCTTCTTACTTTTTAGTCACTTTTAATATTTATGGATTATTCTGAAAAAAGTCATGATGGTGTGCACTTGTCATTTTTGGACACATTGTAAACGCGCCACATGAAATGCACCCGCAATTTACAACGTGTGATTTTAATATAGTTTGGAGTTGTGGTCGGGTCGCATAAAAATGCACACCCGAATGGGATTTACGTATCGCGACCATGGCATGGGAGTCGTACCCATGGCCACGATAAATTATTAACACACATTCTAACTAGTAGAATTAACAAAACTTTATCTGTAAAGATCAATCAACCTAAAGAATGACCAAGCAAAGTCATCAGTAACACATAAGCCAATAGGAAATGAAGGAAATGCTTTAAAAACTATGCAAACTAAGTGGGGGAGAATGTAACGACCCGACCGGTCGTTTCGAGCTCTAGCGCGTCGTTGATCGATTGGAAGTCATGAACAACTTTATTTCAGGTATATTGACTTGTGCGTATGGTTGGAATTGAAATTCAGGAAGATCAGAGTTGAATTGAAAGGAGAATATTCATTTTTGAAGCCTTAAGTTGGAAGAATTGACTCAGACTGGAATTTGGAGTAAACGACCTCGGAATCAGGATCTGAAGGTTCCAGCAGGTTCGTTTGATGATTTCAGACTTGGGCGTATGTTCGGATCGAGATTTGGATAACCCGGGAGCGTTTCGGTGTATGTTGTGGAAGTTAGCATTTTTGAAGAAATTTCCTAAGTTTAGCTTGAAGAGCATTCGGAGATATTGATGTGTGTTTGGGATTCTGAGTCTAAGAATAGCTACATATGGTGATTCTGGAGTTGGGAGCGCGATCGGAAGTGAATTCGGATGTCCGAAGGTCATTTTGAAGCCATTTGGCTAGAAAACCGAAGGTTTTTGAAGAATTCGACCGGAAGTGGAAAATTTGATATCGGGGTTGGAATTCTATTCCGGAAGTTGGAGCAGGTCCGTAATGACGAATACGACTTGTGTGCAAAATTTGGGGTCAATCAGATGTGATTTGACAAGTTTCGGCATCATATAAGGAAGTTAAAATTTCTTAAGTCTTAAAGATTTGGATGTGAGCGCTATTCGTGATTTTGGCGTTGTTTGATGTGATTTGAGGGCTCGATCAAGTCCGTGTTATGTTTTGAGACAGGTTGGTCTTATTGGACGGGGTCCTGGGGGCCTCGGGTGGATTCCGGGTGGTTAACGGATCAAAGTTAAAGTTGGAAAAGAGCTGAAGTTGCTGTCATCTGGTGAGACCGCACCTGCGATGGAATTTACGCAGGTGCAGAGCCGCAGGAGCAGCCTTGGACGCCGCAGGTGCGAGTGAAGGTGGCTGGGCTAGGCTGGAACCGCAGGTGCGAGGGATTTTCTGCACCTGAGAAGGCACATGTGCGGCGTTGGGATCGCAGGTGCAAAATTTGGATGGAGTCAAGGAAGCCGCAAGTGTGGGAGATTGAGCGCACCTGCGGAAGCGCAGGTGCGAGCAGAAGACCGCAGGTGCGGAAAACAACCTAGGCAGATTGTTTTAAAAACCGAGAATGGTTGGTCATTTCTTCATTTCTTCTTTGGTTTGGGCGATTTTGGAGGAGCTTCAAGAGAGGATTTTCGTCATGAATCACAAGGTAAGTAACTCCTTCATCTTTCTAAGTTAAATACAAGATTATTACATGGATTGAACATGAATTTGGGGAAAATATGGGGTTTTGGAGAAAACCTAGAAATTTGGTAAAAGTGGATTTTAGCCACGAGTTGAGCAAGAATATTTGAGTAAATTGTATAATTGGACTAGTGAAGTTATGGGTAGAGTATATCTTCAAGAAATTTTGGAATCCGGGCACGTGGGCCCAAGGGCCTAAAGGCATTTTTGTCAATTCACTAAGCAGATTTGGGAATTTGTATAATTTGAATTGTTAACAAGTATTTGAGTATATTCTCATTAGTTTGCCGTTATTTGGCTAGTTGCGGAGCATTTTGAACCGATTTGAGTCGTCAGAAGGGCTTGGAGGCCGGTTACGGAATTTCGGAGCGAGGTAAGTCTCCTTTCTAACTTTGTGAGGGGCAATTGCCCCCCTAGGTGAACTAAATAAATATATGAAATTACTTGCGGGGGCTACGTGCGCACGAGGTGACGGGAGTCCGTGTGTAGCTACAGTTATACCATGTCGGGGTAGTCTAGGACCCACTATCATGCCTTAATTGTTATACGTGTGATCCTATAAACGATATTTGTCTGGTGATATTACCAAGTTAGGAATTGAATATTTGAAAGAACCTGAACTTACTTTCCTCAATCATTTTAAAAGAAAAATGGAATCTTCCTTCTATGATTGTGTTCCTGAGGAACCAGTGATGTTTTTAAAACCTTATTAAAACTTGGCAAAAGATTTTCCAGAAATGTTTTAAACTATATCTTCATGTTCACCTAAAGAGAATTTTATCACTTCTATGAGAAACTATTTTCTTGAATAAAATATGAATCTTTTATGTGAATACGAGTACATATGAGCACCTGAGTTGCAGGTATGATTCGCGAGCAGGCTAGCCGTATTTTTATTAGGTTGATCGCGTCGCATGATTGATTCGCGAGCGGGAAAAATAGATGCATCTATGGTTCGAGCCGTTCGACCCTCGGTAGTGCACAGTTTATTATTGTTGGTCCGCGCCGTTCGACCATCGACAGTTGTTTGCATATGATAAATGCTACATACTTTCTATGATTTATACTTGTTTATTTGTATAAAGAGTTATGAACTTGCCAGTCAAAAAGAATAAGAATTGATATGTAAGAATGTGAAGTAAGTCTATGCTTCTTACTCCTGATTATTACTTAATTGCCAAACTGAAATGACGAAAGTTTAAGGTGCTAAATATGATTCAAATTGATATTTCTTATTCCCTGGTCATTATTAAATATGTCTATGATATCCATGCTTAGTGTCTCAATGAAATTATACTAGAATGACTTATAGCAAGTGTTAAGTCGACCACTCGGCACTACCTCTCTGAGGTTAGGCGGGATACTTACTGAGTACACATTGTTTACGTACTCATACTACACTTGTTGTGCATTTTTGTTGCACAGGTACTATCATAGCAATAGGGCTGACTTGGAGACTTAGGCGAGCTGCATTACTTAGAGACGACCCGCAGCCGACAAAGTCACCCTCTATGTACTGTTTTTTATATCTAAATTACTTGTCCAATCTGTATTTCGGACAAGCTTTGTAGTAATTGTATAAACTCTTAGAATCTTCAAATGCACTTGTGACACCAGGTTCTGGGATATATGGATTTGGGTTGTGTTTTTACATAAATGAACTGTTGCTTTTCCTACGCAATGGATTTCTATATAGATGTTATGTATAAAAATGAAAAGTAACGATTTTGAAAGTGCTAAAACAGGAAATTTCAATTCTATTAATTAATGATTGGCTTGCCCGACAGTGGTGTCCGGCGCCATCACGACCTCATGGATTTTGGGTCGTGACAACATGGTATCAGAGCACTAGGTTCCCTTAGGTCTCACGAGTCATGAGCAAGTCTAGTAGAGTCTTGCGGATCGGTACGGAGACGTCTGTACTTATCTTCTAGAGGCTACATGGCTGTTAGGAGTACTTCCCTTCTTGATATCCCATCATGCGATTTGATTCCTCTTAGAATTATGCCTACGTTTATTCCTACTCAATCTTATATGTCGCGAAGCGCTTCCTATAATCGAGAGTTTGAGGAATTGTAATGGGGCTACAGATACGGTACGTGATGTTTTCCATGCATAGTCGATTGGACTGTTGTTGTCGCCCCGCAGGAGGATATTATGTTATTTCGGCTCAAATGTTGTATTTCTAAGAGCCTTGAGGCTATGCTCAGATAGTGATGATGTTTCCGATTGGTTATCGCGCGATGTCGATATAATTGTAGAATGGTTGCCCGTAGGATGGGGGTGATGAATGGATTGAAGGGAGGTCTTCCCAGAGTGTGATTTTGAGATTCCGGTATTTAAGTTCCGGCAGAGGAAAGGCAATGAATTGTAAATAGGTCAGGTTTTGGGTGATAAAAGTAATGAAGCTTGGTGTCATCGAGCAATGTGGAGTATTCACCTGTGTTGCGGTACCGATGTTTGACTGAATAGAACGTGTTAAGTTCGCCGGTGTTATAGTTCTTCAGTTGCATTGGGTTAGGGTGTTGTGAAGCCGTGTTAAAGAAGCAGTTGTTATAGACCGTGGTGTGGGGTGGTTAAAGTATTGGAATGAGTGTTTCTAATGAAGGCAACTCAAGAAATATGATCATCAGAGAGTTTGAAGTCGTGGTGATCTGCTGGTTCAAGAGCTTCAGAGGATGATATTGAATTGAGGCCGCAATTGAGAAGCATGCGATGAAGGAAGCCATGTGAAAAGTGTCAGGTAGGGGCTAAATCTCTAAATGTTAGGCGTTAGAGACGGGAGTCGGGTAGTTGCTTAAAGGAATGAGTCCAACTAAGTAAGAAGTGGTAGTATAGCCTATGAGTTCAGTAGTAAGGCAGTTGCTAGCCCTAAGGTGTAGTTGAAGTGATTTGAGAAATTTTTGTGGACAGGGAGTAGATCCACAAGCTTAAACCGAAATGTTGGTTATTCGGCGGAAGGTTAGATGACACCGAGAGGAGTTTTTAGGGATAAAGAAGGATGCAGTATAGCTTGGAATCAGAATATGTTGTCGCGCGCATAGTGGATGTCCATGGGGAGCGGACAGACTAGTCAAGTCGGTGAAGGAGGACAAGCTTAGGATGGGGGTCTTAATATCGTAGAAAGTGTGTCTCATAGCGTAGTGGAAGGTGTCGGTTGGTGAGTTTCCACAGTTGGGTTATCTTCTGTGAGTAGGATAGCAGTAGTGGGGTTGGCAAGTTTCTGTGAGGGATCCTAGTGGCTAGTCGGTAGGAAGCAGAATGTGTAAATGGTGCTAAAGAATTGAATATTTGGGGAATGCTAACAGGGAAATTTGGAAGAATTGGACGGATTGGTTGAGCAAGGTCAGGTCAACAAGAAGAAAAGATCTCAGCGGTGTCTAGAGTGGTGTAGGGAGTAGCTTCGGGCTAAGTGGGGGAGTCCCACCACCTGCAGTTGGGTTGTAGGGTTGCGTCCTCATGGGACCGCAGATTGTCGGCATATCGGCAAGTTTTTACCACTAAGACAAAGAAGTAAAGTGGTAAGTGAGCATGGCATATGATAAATATGTGCAAATTGGTCCTATTGGACCAGGGTTAGGCTCTGGAAGATTAAGAATTTGTGCTTAAGGCATAGGCAAGTTGTAAGGGTAGTGACTCAGTCACGTGCTTCATTCAAGAGCATGTTCATGTGCTAGAAGAGCCTTGGAGTTGATTGTATTCGGGGCCAATCAGGGTGGGTGACTCTCAGTAGTGGTCCTAGTGAATTCGAAAGTTAGAGACTGTGGTGTTTAAGGGTTTCAGGTAGCAGCATGATTGAGAATCGAGCTTTTGTAGTATAATCTCTAAGGAGGAGGAAAATGATTGGAGTGTTCTATGTTATTTTCAGCATGCAGGATGGTATTGAAGGAGTGAGAGAAATAGACTCCGGGTTGTAGGAAGATCATCAGGAGGGTGTGAGACGGGTTGCGGGATTTAGGCAGCATGGTCTCGTGAATCAAGGTCACCTGGGGTGAGTGAGGGTTAAGTTTACTATGAGTTGAAGGAAGTTACTATTATCTCTGAGGCAATTAAAGATGATTAAAAGGAGATACGTTGATTAGCCATGGTTGAAATGGCACATGTACGACAGTGATCAGTTCTTTCGGTATGATTGAGTATGTGTATGGTTTGTGCAGATGTGTGTGGGGCATGTCGACCATCGTAATAGATTACATTTGGAAGCATTCAAGTGCTATGGCCTGTCAGGTGTAGGCGGATCCCGGAAGGGTATGGTGGTTCAGTTCACTACTTAAGGATTTGCATATATTGTGAGGGTAAGAACTCACTTGTGTGTTGTTATGGTTCTCATGAATTGAGGCAAGTGAAAGATTTCTATATGTGATGAAATGTTCACCCTATTAGTGGTTCACGAGTTATGATGGAATTCCTATGCCATCCCTTATCGGCACGTTAGGTGTAGTAAGCAGTATGTAACTGGAAGTAAGAATCGAGAATGCGGTTCGGTATTAACAAGGATGTCATGATCTCAAAGGAGCAAGAATAAGGGATTTGAATTCTTAGTATGAGCTGATGTGGTTTCTAGTATCACCTGAGATCGGTATTTGGTAAAAGAGGCTTTGTATCCTGATTACGGGTCCTTGAATTATTTTACAGCCTTAGGGTGGTCATTGGTATGGATGCGCAAACTGGCTACCTGTGTGAAAAGTCGCGGGAGTGTGGCCACGGGAAGATTATGTAAGTGTGACTTGTAGTATCTGATTGATTGAAGATTTGGACAAAGTATTAGGAAGTGCAATATTGCTTATTTGAGAATATATGCCTTAAGGGTGTTCGGTCCAGTTGGTTGTGGATTGTGGGGTGTTTGTCCCTGCTATGATGGTTGCTCTTGTGGTTTATAAGAAAAAGGTGGGTTATTACGGACCCAGGTAAGGCTATCAGCCTAGTTCAGTGCGAGCAGAATCGACTTGAAGCGAATGAATGGATTTAAACAAGATTATGGGCTTCATGCGAGTTAGATGTGTTCATTTCAGTATAGCGCTCCTCAAGGAGGGGTGTTGGAATATCAGACGTTGTCCTATCTTTGTTAAATTCATATTATATTATAATGTGTCGCGTGAGTTATGAAAGGGCTTGATAAATTCTTGTGTGTTGAGATTCCGCATAGTGATGAGGTTATGTGAGCATGATGGCTCTCGAGATTCAGATTTTATATATCGCACCTCAGTTGTGCTTGAGTTTGTAGCATATGACTCTATCAGTCTCCCCAAAATGGTATTATGCACTCAGTGTGCTTATAGCTGGTATTCAGTAATGTGTAATAGCGGGCAATTATGTGAGTTTCCTGATAGGATCGGGTGGCATGCCGCCACAGGTATACTATTTGAATCATGTTGCATGCCGCATCCACGTGATGCTAAGTGCGGTTCCCTATAATTATTTTCTTATATTTCGCTTCATGTATTCTGCGAAAATTCATATTAGATACGTGAGTCGAGTAGTCCCTTCTGGAGTCATGTCTTGTGTATCATGTTCGAGTTGTGGCCTATCGGTACGTTGTGGCATCATCTGAGACTGTTGGTTATGCCTAGGATGATTGGTTATCTGAGAAATTCTTACTGGGCGAGACGAGATTTATCGAATCAGGTCAGTCACCATTATTTGGTGTGTAATGAAATGTTAAGACAAGAGAAAAGATGTCAGTGTGTAATTAACTATGCAATTGGTTAGAAGTTCTTTGTGGTGATATCGTCAGCATTATAGCAGAATGTATGAATGTATCTTATAAGGTGCCCTGAGAGCATCAAATTCGCAGAATTTTGGCTATTAAGGTTCAGGGAGCGTCATTGTGGTCAGATAATGGATCAGGCAGCGTATGGTGCTGATTCAGCAAAGGCACACAGTTGTGTTCTGGCGCCTCGTGTGGTAGTTGATACGGTGTTCAAATATTAGAAACAGGCATGGCAGAGAATTTCAGGTGTTGGGACTGAGTTCTAAACTTATTGTATGAATAAGAAGAGGATATCTTCAGATTTGATCAAACTTGTGTGCTCAAATGGGTTGTGGTAGCACGGGCAGGTGCACCAGGTGCTAAACAATGAGTTCAGATAATCCAAAAGAAGTTCTTGGTAAGTTCTAGGACGAACGTCTGTCTAAGTGGGGGAGAATGTAACGACCCGATCGGTCGTTTCGAGCTCTAGCGCGTCGTTGATCGATTGGAAGTCATGAACAACTTTATTTCAGGTATATTGACTTGTGCGTATGGTCGGTATTGAAATTCAGGAAGATCGGAGTTGAATTGAAAGGAGAATATTCATTTTTGACGCCTTAAGTTGGAAGAATCGACTCAGACTGGAATTTGGAGTAAACAACGTCGGAATCAGGATCTGAAGGTTCCAGCAGGTTCGTTTGATGATTTCAGACTTGGGCGTATGTCCGGATCGAGTGGATAACCCGGGAGCGTTTCGGTGTATGTTGTGGAAGTTAGCATTTTTGAAGAAATTTCCTAAGTTTGGCTTGAAGAGCATTTCAGAGATATTGACATCTGTTTGGGATTTCGAGTCTGGGAATAGCTCCATATGGTGATTCTGGAGTTGGGAGCGCGATAGTAAGTGAATTCGGATGTCCCAATGTCATTTTGAAGCCATTTGGCTAGAGATAGAAAATTGAATATTTTTGAAGAATCTGACCGGAAGTGGAAAATTTGATATCAGGGTTGGAACGCGATGCCGGAAGTTGGAGCAGGTCTGTAATGACGAATACGACTTGTGTGCAAAATTTGGGGTCAATCGGATGTGATTTGACAGGTTTCGGCATCGGATGTGGAAGTCGAAATTTCTTAAGTCTTAAAGATTTGGATGTGAGCGCGATTCTTGATTTCGGCGTTGTTTGACGTGATTTGAGGGCTCGAGCAAGTCCGTGTTATGTTTTGGGACATGTTGGTGTGATTGGACGGGTCTTGGGGGCCTCTGGTGGATTCTGGGTGGTTAACGGATCAAAGTTGAAGTTGGAAAAGAGCTGAAGTTGCTGTCATCTGGTGCAACCGCACCTGCAATGGAATTTTCGCAGGAGCAGAGCCGCAGGAGCGGCCTTGGACGCCGCAGGTGCGAGTGAAGGTACCTGGGCTAGGCTGGAATCGCAGGTGCGAGGGAATTTCCGCACCTGCGAAGGCGCAGGTGCGACGTTTGGATCGCAGGTGCGAAGTTTAGATGGAGTCAAGGAAGCCGCAGGTGCGGGAGATTGAGCAAATCTGTGGAAGCGCAGGTGCGAGCAGAATACCGTAGGTGCGAAAAATGACCTGGGCAGATTGTTTTAAAAACCGAGAATGGTTGGTCATTTCTTCTTTGGTTTGGGCGATTTTGGAGGAGCTTCAAGAGAGGATTTTCGTCATGAATCACAAGGTAAGTAACTCCTTCATCTTTCTAAGTTAAATACAAGATTATTACAGGGATTGAACATGAATATTGGGAAAATATGGGGTTTTTGAGAAAACCTAGAAATTTGGTAAAAGTGGATTTTAGCCAGGAGTTGAGCATGAATATTTAAGTAAATTTTATAATTGGACTAGTGAAGTTATGGGTAGAGTATATCTTCAAGAAATTTCGGAATCCGGGCAAGTGGGCCCAAGGGAATTTTGGTCAATTCACTAAGCAGAGTTGGGAATTTGTATAATTTGAATTGTTAACAAGTATTTGAGTATATTCTCATTAGTTTGCCGTTATTTGGCTAGTTCCGGAGCATTTTGCAACGATTCGAGTCGTCGGAAGGGCTTGGAGGCCGGTTACGGAATTTCGGAGCGAGGTAAGTCTCCTTTCTAACTTTGTGAGGGGCAATAGTCCCCCTAGGTGAACTAAATAAATATATGAAATTACTTGTGGGGGCTACGTACGCACGAGGTGACGGGAGTCCATGCGTAGCTACAGTTATACCATGTCGGGGTAGTCTAGGACCCACTAGCATGCCTTAATTTTTACACGTGTGATCCTATAAACGATATTTGTCTGGTGATATTACAAAGTTAGGAATTGAATATTTGAAAGAACTTGAACTTACTTTCCTCAATCATTTTAAAAGAAAAATGGAATCATCCTTGTCTGATTGTGTTCCTGAGGAACCAGCGATGTTTTTAAAACCTTATTAAAACTTGGCAAAAGATTTTCCAGAAATGTTTTAAACTATATCTTCATGTTCACCTAAAGAGAATTTTATCACTTCTATGAGAAACTATTTTCTTGAATAAAATATGAATCTTTTATGTGAATACGAGTACATATGAGCACCTGAGTCGCAGGTATGATTCGCGAGCAGGCTAGCCGTATTTTTATTAGGTTGATCGCGTCGCATGATCGATTCGCGAGCGGGAAAAATAGATGCATCTATGGTTTGAGCCGTTCGACCCTCGACAGTTGTTTGCATATGATAAATGCTACATACTTTCTATGATTTATACGTGTTTATTAGTATAAAGCGTTATGAACTTGCCAGTAAAAAAAAATAAGAATTGATATGTAAGAATGGGAAGCAAGTCTATGCTTCTTACTCCTTATTATTACTTAATTGCCAAACTGAAATGACGAAAGTTTAAGGTGCTAAATATGATTCAAATTGATATTTCTTATTCCCTGGTCATTATTAAATATGTCTATGACATCCATGCTTAGTGTCTCACTGAAATTATACTAGACTGACTTATAGCAAGTGTCAAGTCGACCACTCGCCACTACCTCTCTGAGGTTAGGCGGGATACTTACTGAGTACACGTTGTTTTCGTACTCATACTACACTTGTTGTGCATTTTTGTTGCACATGTACTATCATAGCAATATGGCTGACTTGGAGACTTAGGCGAGCTGCATTACTCAGAGAGAACCCGCAGCCGACAAAGTCACCCTCTATGTACTGTATTTTATTTCTAAATTACTTGTCCAATCTGTATTTCAGACAAGCTTTGTAGTAATTGTATAAACTCTTAGAATCTACTCATGCACTTGTGACACCGGGTTCTAGGATATATGTATTTGGGTTGTGTTTTTACATAAATGAACTTTTGCTTTTCCTACGAAATGGATTTCTATATAGATGTTATATATAAAAATGAAAAGTAACGATTTCGAAAGTGCTAAAACGGGAAATTTCACTTCTATTAATTAATGATTGGCTTGCCCGACAGTGGTGTCCGGCGCCATCACAACCTCATGGATTTTGGGTCGTGACACATCTGCATTGAGGCTCATGGTATGTGAGGCTTACACGAATGAAAAAAAATAAGGAAACAAAGAAACACTTTCCATTCACATAGCCATTTATCTTCTTAATCAAATTGACTTAGGGGGATATTGGGCGACTGGTCTTTTAAATTGGGTGTGCCATTTTTTGTTGCTCAGGAAAAAATTGAAAGGTTGCTGTTTTTGTCTTTCTGTAGGGTGGGTCTTTCTCCAGCAGTGATGCTTTTTAGGAAGGGGGATAGGGATTTCTGATATTCTTTTTTTTTTGTATCTAATTAGGTCTAGGTCTAGATTTTAGGAAAGTGGAGTTTTTAAAGAGGGGGTATTTGGTTGGGTCTGGGATTTTGGGCCCTAAAATTGGGTCAATTTGAAACAAAAGGCCAAATTATTCTTTCAAAAATGGCCACCTTACTACTAATTGAATTTATTTTGCAAAAAGACTAATTAATATTTTAACTAATTAATTAGACTAATTGATTAATACTAATGAATATTTTTTTGACTTTTTATATATTAATTTATCAATTAAAGAGTGATTAATTCCTAAAGATGCAAATTAAACCTAAGATGGTATGAAATGAAAATGTGACAATTTTTATGATTTCTCTACAATTTTAAAGTATTAAACATGCATGAAATGCAACTAAATAAAGAAAAACTCCTAAAAAATATTTTTGGATTATTTCTAGGAGTAATTTCCATGCGGGGCAAAAATTGGGTGCTCATAGCTGCCCCTCTTTGCTCGAGAACATGAAGAGTTTTCGGGCAAAGATAAAGTGAGCAATTACGAGCAATTTTTTCCCATTTAGTACTCCATTTGGAAGCATTTTTTAAAAAGGTTTGACCGAACCTTGCTTCGGAGGTTGCCTACATATCGCCGGCTATAAAGGAATCATGTCAGTGTTGTTTTGGGAGAGTGATGGAATGATGAGTTGCAGAGTCGAGCGAGGTTCCGTTCCGTCAAGGTTCCGGTCCGCGGTTCTTGTTTTACATCAAAATCAAAAATGAAAAAGACTAACTAAGCCTATCAGTTATGAGTTACAAGATTCCTATCTATAAATCTTCTGAAGCTTGATCTTGAATCTTGAATGGTGCTTCATGCAAACTTTTGATTTGAAATTGATGTTTGCTAGCTGCAGGTGCTACTTTGTTCTTCTTTAGTCATACGGATCACGGCGGGATATGTAAAGCTGAAGTCATGCTCGTGACTCCAGTCATGTCTTGAGCAGTCCACATCTTGTATCCGCTTCTATATTTGGATTCACTTCTCTTTTTCTTTCTTCTTTTTCTTTTATTCTGGATTGAGACTCCTTATTTTGGTCGTCTCGAACCCTGTGCCTCGAGATATAACCTGCTTAAACACCAAAACAAACAAACTAACAAAAAATTTCTGCCCCAGTTTTCAGTAGGAATATTTCGTGAGTTATTTGTAGCAAAAACTCTAAAATATTTCACTATTGAAAGCAATAAAGGTCGGGAATAGTGTACCCCGAAAGTAACATGATGATTCTTTTTTTTTTTTTTGCGGATGGTGTTTTCTTATTTTCTAAATGATGCCTCAACTAAGGATTGATGTACCTTATGTTGGGAAAATGTGGCCAGGGAATGGAATACCATATATTTGAAAAGATATCAGGTAGTGGTGTACCCTGCATTTAAGATCAAATCAACTAGGGAGTGGATACCCTGTGTTGAAAAAAGAGACTAGGGAGTGGAGACCCTACGTCTAAAATAAAATCAACTAGGGAGTGGAGACCCTATGTTAGAAAAGAAGACTAGGATTGGAGACCCTATGTCTTAAAAAAAATCAACTAGGGAGTGGATACCCTGTGTTGAAAAAAGAGACTAGGGAGTGGAGACCCTACGTCTAAAATAAAATCAACTAGGGAGTGGAGACCCTATGTTAGAAAAGAAGACTAGGATTGGAGACCCTATGTCTTAAAAAAAATCAACTAGGGAGTGGATACCCTGTTGGAAAAGAAGACTAGGGAGTGGAGAACCTATGTCTAAAATAAAATAAACTAGGGATTGGAGACCCTATGTTGAGCAAATCATCAACTAGGGAGCGATGACCCTATGTTGGCATCAGGTTATGCTGGCATCAACTAGGGAGTGGTGACCCTATGGCATCAACTAAGGAGTGGTGACCCTATGTTGGCATCAACTAGGGAGTGGAGACCCTATGTTGGCATCAACTAGGGAGTGGAGACCCTATGTTGGAAAACGAGACCAGGGAATTGTATACCCTATACTAAAACGAACCAAGAAGGATTTTTCTTTTTCAAAATATTTTTTTTATTGAGAAAATCATTCTTTTAAACAAACTGTCCCAATGCTTATTTTCTGAGAACATAAATAAACTATTTATTTTTTTAAATTTAAAAAATTATCTTAGGAGAAAATTCATCAGACTAGGTTTTCTTATCTTAGGAGAAAGATTCATCAGACTAAGCCGTCTATCCTAGGAGAAAGTTCATCAGACTAGGTTTTTTTTTGGTATCTTAGGAGAAAGATTCATCAGACTAAGATTTATGATCCTAGGAGAAAGTTCATCAAAATAGGTCTTCTATCTTAGGAGAAAGATTCATCGGACTAAGATTTCGATCCTAGGAGAAAATTCATCAGACTAGGTCTTTTTTTTCTTTTTTCTTTTTGTTATCTTAGGAGAAAGATTCATCAGACTATGATTTATGATCCTAGGAGAAAGTTGATCAGACTAGGTCTTCTATCTTAGGAGAAAGATTCATCGGACTAAGATTTCGATCCTAGGATAAAATTCATCGGACTAGGTCCTTTATTTTTTCTTTTGATATCTTAGGAGAAAGATTCATACGAATAAGATTTTGATCGTAGGAGAAAATTCATCAGACTAGGTTTTCTATCTTAGGAGAAAAATTCATCAGACTAAGTCCTTTTTTTGGTATCTTAGGAGAAAGATCATCAGACTAAGATTTTGATCCTAGGAGAAAGTTCATCAGACTAGGTCTCTTTTCTTTTGTTATTATCTTAGGAGAAAGATTCAGCAGACTAAGATTTGGATCCTAGGAGAAAGATTCATCAAACGAGGTTTCTTATTGTCACGACCCAATTTTGGAGTCGTGATGGCGCCTGTCGTGAAACCAGGCCAGCCACCTATTGTAACTAATCTTGAACCATTTATTAGGGAAATTACCATTTCTCAACTGCCTGAAGTTAAATATAGTAAAGATCTGTATTTAAAAGAAACTTATGAAACCAAAAACCCAAAATCTACAACTCCCGAATCAGGTGCCACACAGTCATGAGCTGCTAATACATAATACAACCCGAAAAGAAATGACCAACATAGTCTGAAAGTAAATAGACAGGTAGAAGAGAAAGAGATGACGAGATCACGGTCGCCAGCTGCTACCTCGTCAACTTTGATGAAACTGCTGCTACTCACTGACCAGAGCTGAATCTCGGTGTACCTGGATCTGCACACAAAGTGCAGGGGGTAACGTGAGTACACCAACACAGTAGTAACGAAACCAAACTATGGGCTGAGAGGTAGTGACGGACTAAACCTCCGATAATTTTGAACAAAAGTATATAACTTGGACATGACAGTAATATATAAGAAATAAACAAGATGCATCAATTTATGTCTGTAGCCCTGCATACCCGCATGAATTCATATAGAATCAAGAATGATGTGTAGTCAGTAATCAAACTCTCATAAGGTGGTCAACTCAGTACTAGAATATGGCCTTCTGGCCCAAGGAAAGTCCATCCCGGATATTACCTAAACACAAGTGACACAGTCACCTAGTACTGAGGAAAAAGGCTGATCCAGCCCCACGGAGAATATTCATCTCCGGAACATAACACTCGGACAAGATCCATGTCCAGGGAAGATCCATCCCTCAATATCTGTGTGCTCACGGGGGGTGTAAAGACTCCGCAGGGGATCCTATAAGCCCAAGCGCTACATCAACCCAACGAAGGAATGATTCTAGGGTCGCTGCGGTGTGCAGTCCGACCTCATAACTGTCTCAAAACCAGGCTCCAAGCCTCACTCAGTCAGTGCCTTCCAGTCTCACACACCATGCTCTAACATATGAAAATCAGCCCAAACCAATGATAATACAGAATAAACTAGCAATTTACGAGACTGAGGCATGAAAAATATACTATAACAGGACTGAGTACATGAAAACAATAATCATAAACAGAGACAGCAATAATCGACCGTTCCGGTCTGAACATATCGGCGTATAGCCTTAACATTTATACTTAGCATGATTTCTATTGCGTTCAAGGTAAATGCAACCTTCACAGTACCAATATCAACCTGAGGTAACCATTAGACAGTGCCGTGGGATGATTCAGGCTACAAATATTCGGTGCACGCCCGCATGCCCGTCACTTGGCAAGTGCGACACCTTAATTAACATCAAATATCAGATAGTTTGGGGTTTCGAACCCTCAGTTCCAAGTTTGGAAGCGTTACTTACCTCAAAAACGGCTAATATACTACTCCGCAGTGCCCTTGCCTCTAAATCCGGCCTCCGAGTGCTCCAAATCTACCAACAATCAAATGAATATCAATATAATATGCTAAAGAACTAATCCCAATCGAAATTTGTCAAAAATACTCGAAAATCCCGAAATTGGTCA
Source organism: Nicotiana undulata (assembly GCA_005239495.1). Classification (NCBI taxonomy): domain Eukaryota; kingdom Viridiplantae; phylum Streptophyta; class Magnoliopsida; order Solanales; family Solanaceae; genus Nicotiana; species Nicotiana undulata. The sequence continues at coordinate 16,482 of ML299864.1, read as the reverse complement.
AACCCGACCCTCCGGCCCACATCTCGGAACTCGATAAAACTTCCACCACATGAATCCTCGTCCTCCCACGAGTCTATGCATACCAAGAACACTGAAATCGGAGTTCAAATGACCGCTCAAATCCCCATTTTAAAGCCTCTTAATCCCAAGACCTAAATACCCAATTTGCACTAATGTTTCCCAAATTTTCCACCATAAATCCGACCCATAATCACATATAAACGGGTTTAGAGTCCAAGAACCTTACCTTAATGAAGAACTATCGAATCCCCTCTTCAAAATCCCTACAAAAGCTTCAAACCGGGATGAAATATTGAGAAAGATGGCTAAAATTCGCGAAGGCACGCTTTTATACCTTCTGCCCAGTGGTTCCGCACATGCGACCACTTACCCACACCTGCGGAACCGCACTTGCGGATCGCAGGTGCGCACCTGCGGAAAATCCCAAGGACCTCAACTTCCGCACCTGCGATCGACCTCCCGCACCTGCGGCCTCGTAGGTGCGGCAATTACCTCGCACATGCGGACTCTTTTCACTCAGCCAAACTTCTGCACCTGCGGATCCATGTCCGCTCCTGCGGGACCGCACCTGCGTCTCCCCTTCCGCAGGTGCGAAAACACCATTAACAGCAACATCAGCAATGTAAAAACCATTCCAACTCCCCGTTAATAACCCAAAACAATCCCGAGCCCCTCGGGACCCCAACCAAACGTACCAACACATCAAATATGATTATTAAAACTTAGTCGAGCCTTCGAAACCTCAACCACAACATCAAAAACCCAAAAACACATCGAATTCAAGCCTATTAACTTTGAATTTTCTAAATTCCACCAACGATGTCGATACTTCGATTGACTTGAAATTTTGAAGACATATCCAAAATGACATTACGAACCTGTTCCAACTGTCGGAATTCAATTCTGACCCCGATAGCCTATTTTCCACTACCGACCGGAAATTGCCAAAAACTAACCTTCACCAATTCAAGCCTAACTCTACACCGGACATCACAAAAATATTTCGAACACACTCCTAAGTCCCAAATCACCTAACGAAGCTATCCGGCCATAAAATCCGCATTCCGAGGTCGTTTCTCGATAACTCAACTCCCGGTTGACTTTTCCAATTCTAAGGCTACTTTTAGAGACTAAGTGTCTCCATTCCTCCTATACCACTCCGAACCCGGACTAATCAACTCTAACATATCATGAACAGTCTAACCAAGCTACAACTAGGCAAAAAAAGTGAAAACAATGCATATTCTACGTAAGGACCGACCAGTTCGTTACATTCTCCCCTCTTAAACTAACGTTCGTCCCCGAACGGGTCTAGAAACATACCTGGAGTCTCAAACAAGTGAGGATATCTACTTCGTATCTCCCGCTCGGTCTCCCAAGTAGCCTCCTCCACTGGCTGACCCCTCCACTACACCTTCACTGAAGCTATCTCCTTTGACCTTAACTTTCTGACCTCGCGAGCCAAAATAGCCACTGGCTCCACCTCATAAGACATATCATCCTAGAGCTAAACTGTGTTGAAGTCCAAAACATGAGACGGGTCACCAACAAACCTCCGAAGCATGGACACATGGAATACCATATGAACACTAGACAAGTTGGGTGGCTAAAGGACCTCCTGGAGCACCTTAAAAGGACCAATGAACCGGGGACTAAGCTTGCCCCTCTTCCCAAACCTCAAAACACCCTTCATGGGTGACACCTTCAGCAGAACCTTATCACCTTCCATGAAAGACACATTCTGAACCTTCCAGTCCGCATAGCTCTTCTGCCTAGATTGAGTTGTGCGAAGCCGCTCCAGAATCAACTTCACCCTCACCAACGCATCTTGAACCAAATCTGGGCCTAATAGCCTAGCCTCGCCGGGATCGAACCAACCAATCGGAGATCTACATCTCCTACCATATTAAGCCTCATATGGCACCATCTGAATACTAGACTGGTAGTTGTTGTTATATGCGAACTCTGCTAGAGGCAGAAACTGCTCCCACGAGCCACCAAAATCAATCACACAGGCACGCAACATGTCCTCCAAGATCTGAATAGTCCGCTCTGACTGCCCGTCAGTCTGAGGATGAAATGTTGTGCTCAACTCTACCTGCATACCCATACCTCTCTGCATAGCCCTCCAAAACTGAGATGTGAACTGAGTACCCCTGTCAGGAATGATAGAAACTGGGACCCTATGCAATCGGACAATCTCCCTGATGTAAATACCAGCTAGCCTCTCTGAAGTATAAGTAGTACTAACAGGAATGAAGTGCGCCGACTTGGTAAGTCGATCCACAATGACCCAAATAGCATCAAATCCCTTCGGAGTCCGTGGGAGCCCAACTACAAAGTCCATGGTGATCCGCTCCCACTTCCACTCCGGAATGACCATCTCCTGAAGCAATCCACCTGGTCTCTGGTGCTCATACTTGACCTGCTGGCAGTTGAGAAACCGTGCTACATACTCAACAATATCCCTCTTCATCCGCCTCCACCAATACTGCTGCCTCAAATCCTGATACAACTTCGCGGCACCCGGATGGATGGAGTACCGCGAGCTATGGGCCTTTGCTAATATCATCTCTCTAAGGTCATCTACATCGGTTATACAAATACGGCCCTGCATCCTCATAACTCCATCATCACAATTAGTCACATCTCTAGCATCTCCTCGACGAACTTTATCCTGAAGAACCAACAAGTGCCGGTCATCGTACTGGCGTGCTCTAATATGATCATAGAGAGAAGACCGGGTAGCAATGCTAGCTACTACCCGTGGAGGCTCTGATAAATCCAATCTCACAAGCTGCCCTGCTAAGGCCTGAACATCACATGCTAAGGGTCGCTCTGCTGCTGAAAGATAGGCCAAACTCCCCAAACTCCCTGCTCGGCGACTCAGGGCATCGACCACTACATTGGCCTTCCCAGATGATATAGAATGGTGAGGTCATAATCCTTAGAAGCTCAAACCATCTTCTCTGACGTAGATTCAAATCCTTCTGCTTCAGCAGATAGTGCAAGCTATGATGGTCAGTAAAAATCTCACATTGTACCCCATACAAATAATGACGCCAAATCTTCAAAGCAGGAACAATGGCACCTAGCTCAAGATCGTGCACTGGATAATTCTTCTCGTGCACCTTCAACTGTCTGGACGCGTAGGCAATCACTCTACCATCCTGCATCAAAATCGCTCCTAAGCCAACCCTAGAAGCATCACAATAGACTGTGTAAGAACACGAACCAGTAGGCAAGACCAACACCGGAGTTGTGGTCAATGCTGACTTGAGCTTCTGAAAGCTCTCCTCGCACTCATCGGACCATCTGAATGGAGCTCCCTTCTGGGCCAATCTGGTCAGTGACGAAGCAACAGAAGAGAATCTCTCCACAAAGCGACGGTAATAACCCGCCAAACCAAGGAAACTCCTAATCTCTGTAGCTGAGGACGGTCTGGGCCAACTCTACACCGCCTCTATCTTCTTGAGATCAACCCGAATACCCTCACTAGAAACCACGTGACCCAAGAAAGCTACCTAACCAAGCCAAAACTCACACTTGGAGAACTTTGGATAAAGTTTCTCCTATCTCAACTTCTGCACCACAACCCTCAAATGCTGAGCATGCTCCTCCTGGCTACGAGAATAAACCAGGATGTCATAAATGAACACAATAACGAATGAATCAAGGTAATGCTGGAACACATTGTTCATCAGATGCATGAATGCGGCTGGGGAATTGGTCAGCCCAAATGACATAACCAGAAACTCGTAATGGCCATATCTGGTCCTGAAAGCAGTCTTCGGAATATCAAGATCCCGAATCTTCAAATGATGGTACCCAGACCTCAAGTCAATCTTGGAGAACACCTTAGCTCCCTGAAGCTAATCAAACAAGTCATTAATGCGGGGCAAAGGATACCAGTTCTTCACCGTAACCTTATTCAGCTGCCTATAGTCAATGCACATGCGCATAGAACCATCCTTCTTCTTCACGAACAACACCGGGGCACCCCAAGGCGAAACACTAGGCCGAATGAACCCCTTATCTAGGAGTTCCTGAAGCTACTCTTTCAATTCTTTCAACTCTTCTGGGGCCATGCGGTAAGGGGGAATAGAGATAGGTTGGGTGTTTGGCAATAAGTCAATACCAAGTTAATGTCCCTGTCAGGGGGAATGCCTGGCAGGTCTGTAGAGAATACGTCCGGGAACTTAGGGACCACAGGAACATAATCAATAGAGGGAGTCTCACTACTAACATCCCTCATGAAGGCCAGATAAGACTCACATCCCTTCCCAATCATACGCTGATCCTTCAAATGGGAAATCACTCTACTAGGCACATACTCCACAGAACCTCTCCACTCAATCCTCGGCAATCTGGGCATAGCTAAGGGCACAGTCTTGGCATGACAGTCAAGAACAACATGGCATGGAGATAGCCAATCCATGCCCAAAATCACATCGAAGTCAACCATGCTAAGCAATAATAGATCTGCCCGGGTCTCTAGACCCCCAATAGATATAACACAAGACTGGTACACCCGGTTTACCACAAAAGTATCCCCCACCGGAGTCGACATATGAACAGATGAAATCAAAGACTCACGGGGCATATCCAAGAAATGTGCAAAATAGGATGAAACATATGAATACGTGGAACCAGGATCAAATAATACCGAAGCATCCAGGTGACAGACTGAGATAATACCCGCAATCACTGCATCTGAAGCTATGGCATCTGGTTTGGCCGGAAGTGCATAGAAACGGGCATGTCCCCCAACTGATCGACTTACCCCTCTAGGGCGGCCTCTAACTAACTGGCCTCCACCCCTGGCTTCCTGAGCGGGTGGTGTAGAAACTGGTGCTAAAGCTGGAGGCTGGCCCCTGAGCTGAAATGAACTAGCATAAAGGCGGGGACAATACCTCTTGATGTGATCCGGATCCCCACACTCGAAGCAGCCCCTCTCAGCAAATGACGGTGGGGACTGAAGGGAACCCCTAGAACCAGACTAGTTGCTAGAAGAGCCATGTGCTGAAGAACCCTGAACTGACTGTGGCCTGGATGAGCTCTGGGATGGAAGTGCACTGAATGATGAACGGCTCAGATGAGAACTATGGGGACCGTGTCCTGATGAGGAGCCACTGTAGACTGGACGAGCTGGCTGAGGAGGCCTGAATGGACGGCCTCTGCTATGCTGCGACTGACCTCCCGACTAAACACCACCATAACTACCAGATCCCCGAGGCCTCTTGGCCTCCCTCTCAACACGCTCCTGGCGGCGCACAGACTCAATCTCCCTGGTTATGTCAACTAACTCCTCAAAAGAACTGCCAGATACCCTCTCCCTGGTAAGGAAAATTCGTAGCTGGTAAGTGAGACCATCAACAAACCTCCAGATCCTCACTCTGTCTGTGGGGAATAGCCAGATGGCATGACGGGCTAACTAAGAAAATCTCATCTCATACTGCGTCACGACCATGTCTCCCTGACGCAACTGCTCGAACTCTCTACGCAGCTCTTCTCTGCGAGACTGTGGTATATATTTCTCCAAAAAGAGAATAGAGAATTGGTGCCATGTAAGGGGCGCTGCATCAGCGGGTCTACGCCTCTCATAGGCCTCCCACCAAGCAAGTGTAGCTCCTGAGAACTGGAAGGTAGTAAATGGGACCCCACTGGCCTCTAATATCCTTGCGGTGCGTAGTATCCTCGCTCTCTATACCACTAAAAGTCGGAGGCTGGAGTCTGCTGAACCTCTCCAACCTATGCTGCTCATTATCAGCTAAATCTGGGACCACATAATCTTGTATCGGAGAAATCTGTTGCACTGGAGCTGCCCCAGGTGTATGAAGTCCCTGGGTTCCCAGCTCAGGTGTCCGGGCAGCTGGAGTCTGGATGCCTCCCCCGGCCTGAGAAGTAGTAGTGGCAGTGGACATAGCGACAACATGTGCCAAACTGGTGCACACTGTTAAAATCTGGGCTAGGGTCTCCTAAAGACCCGAAATCACTATGGGCACTGCTAGTGCCTGAGCTCGCCCCGCTGGAATCTCAGCTACGGGGACCTGATCCTGAGCAACGGGAGGGTCCACAGGTGCTGCCCCGGCTGCTGAGCGAGCTGCACCCCTCCCTTTACCACGGCCTCGACCTCTGGCTGGTCCTATTGGTGTTTGATCACCACTACCGGTAGCACGAGTCCTCACCATCTGTGAGAGAATGAAACAACAAAAGCTTAGTTCTGGAATTCAACAGAGTCGCACGACATAATTCAAAATGTGGAATTTTCCTAAGGGTTTTGTAGCCTCTCGAAGATACGTACAGACGTCTCCGTACCGATCCGCAAAACACTACTAAACCTGCTCATGACTGGTGAGACCTATTCAACCTAGAGCAATGATACCAACTTGTCACGACCCAATTTCGGAGTCGTGATGGCACCTGTTGTGAAACCAGGCCAGCCACTTATTATAACTAATCCTGAACCATTTATTAAGGAAATTACTATTTGTCAACTGCCTGAAGTTAAATATAATAAAGATATGTATTTAAAAGAAACTTATGAAACCAAAAACCCAAAATCTACAACTCCCGGATCCGGTGTCACATAGTCATGAACTGCTAATACATAATACAACCCGAAAAGAAATGACCAATATAGTCTGAAAGTAAATACGAAAGGTAGAAGAGAAAGAGATGACGAGATCATGGTCGCCAGATGCTACCTCGTCAACTCTGATAAAACTGCTGCTACTCACTGACCAGAGCTGAATCTCGGTGTACCTGGATCTGCACACAAGGTGCAGGGGGTAACGTGAGTCCACCAACTCAGTAGTAACGAAACAAAACTACGGGCTAAGAGGTAGTGACGGACTAAACTTACGATAATTTTGAACAACAGTATATAACTTGGACATGACAGTAATATATCAGAAATAAACAAGATGCAGTAATTTATGTCTGTAGCCCTGCATACCCGCATGAATTCATATAGAATCAAGAATCATGTGTACTCAGTAATCAAACTCTCATAAGGTTCTCCACTCAGTACTAGAATATGGCCTTACGGCCCAGGAAAAGTCCATCCCGGATATTACATAAACACAAGTGACACAGTCACCTAGTACTAAGGAAAAAGGCCGATCCAGCCCCACGGAGAAGATCCATCTCCGGAACATAACACTCGGACAAGATCCATGTCCAGGGAAGATCCATCCCTCAATATTGTGCGCTCACTAGGGGTGTAAAGACTTCGCAGGGGCTACTATAATCCCAAGCGCTACATCAAGCCAACGAAGGCATGATTCCAGGGTCGCTGCGGTGTGCAGTCCGACCTCATAACTGTCTTAAAACCAGGCTCCAAGCCTCACTCAGTCAGTACTTTCCAGTCTCACTCACCATGCTCTAACATATCAAAATCAGCCCAAATCAATGATAATATAGAATAAACTAGCAATTTACGAGACTGAGGCATGAAAAATATACTTTAACACGACTAAGTACATGAAAACAATAATCATAAACAGAGATAGCAATAATCGACCGTTCCGGTCTGAACATATCGACGTGAAGACTTAACATTTATACTTAGCATGATTTCTATTGCGTTCAAGGTAAATGCAACCTTCACAGTACCAATATCAACCTGAGGTAACCATTAGACAGTGCCGTGGGATGAGCCAGGCTACAAATATTCGGTGTACGCCCGCATGCCTGTCACTTGGCAAGTGCGTCACCTTAATTAACATCAAATATCAGATAGTTTGTGGTTTCGAATCCTCAGTTCCAAGTTTGGAAGTGTTACTTACCTCAAAACCGGCTATATACTACTTCGCAGTGCCCTTGCCTCTACATCCGGCCATCGAGTGCTCCAAATCTACCAACAATCAAATGAATATCATTATAATATGCTAAGAAATTAATCCCAATCGAAATTTATCAAAAATACTCGAAAATCCCGAAATTGGTCAAACCCGACCCCCGGGCCCACGTCTCGGAACTCGATAAAACTTCCACCACAAGAATCATCGTCCTCCCACGAGTCTATGCATACCAAGAACACTGAAATCAGAGTCCAAATGACCCCACAAATTCCCATTTTAAAGCCTCTTAATCCCAAGCCCTAATTACCCAATTTGCACTAATGTTTACCAAATGTTCCACCATAAATCCGACCTTTAATCACATATAAACGAGTTTAGAGTCTAAGAACCTTACCTTAATGAAGAACTATCGAATCCCCTCTTCAAAATCCCTTCAAAAGCTTCAAACCCGGATGAAATATTGAGAAAGATGGCTAAAATTCGCGAAGGCACACTTTTATACCTTCTGCCCAGTGGTTCCGCACCTGCGACCATTTACCCGCACCTGCGGATCCCAGGTGCGCACCTGCGGAAAATCCCAAGGACCTCAACTTCCGCAATAGCGATCGACCTCCCACACCTGTGGCCTTGCAGGTGCGGCAATTACCTCGCACCTGCGGACTCTTCTCACTCAACCAAACTTCCGCACCTGCGAGCCATGTCTGCTCCTGCGGGACCGCACCTGCGGCTCCCCTTCCGCGGGTGCGAAAACACCAGTAACAGCAAATGTACTAACACATCAAATATGATTATTAAAACTTAGTCGAGCCTTCGAAACCTCAACCACAACATCAAAACCTCAAAAACACATCGAATTCAAGCCTATGAACTTTGAATTTTCTAAATTCCACCAATGATGCCGAAACTACCCAAAACAACTTCGATTGCCTGAAATTTTTCAGACATATCCAAAATTATATTACGAACCTGTTCCAAGTGTCGTAATTCCATTCCGAATCCGATAGCCTATTTTCCACTGCCGGTCGGAAATCGCCAAAAACTAACCTTCGATAATTCAAGCCTAACTCTACACCGGACATCACAAAAATATTCCGAACACACTCCTAAGTCCCAAATCACCAAACGAATGTATCCGAGCGATAAAATCTGCATTCTGAGGTCATTTCCCAATATGTCAACTCCCGGTTGACTTTTCCAATTCTAAGGCTACTTTTAGAGACTAAGTGTCTCCAGTCCTCCTATACCACTACGAACCCGGACTAATCAACTCTAACACATCATGAACAGTCTAACCAAGCTACAACCAGGCAGAAATAGTTAAAATAATGCATGTTCTACGTAACGACCGACCGGGTCGTTACACTTATCTTAGGAGAAAGATTCATCAAACTAAGATTTCTGTCCTAGGAGAAAATTCATCAGACTAGGTCCTTTTTTATGTTATTATCTTTGGAGAAAGATTCATCAAACTAAGATTTCTGTCCTAGGAGAAAATTCATCAGACTAGGTCCTTTTTTTATGTTATTATCTTTGGAGAAAGATTCATCAGACTAAGATTTTGATCATAGGAGAAAATTCATCAGACTAGGTATTTATTGTTTTTTTTTTGTTATCTTACGAGAAAGATTCATCAGACTAAGATTTCTGTTGGAAAAATCCATTAGACTAGGACTTTTATCCTAGGAGGAAAAATGTGAAAAGAGCAGTGGAAAATTTTTATGCACACTAGAAAGACAAATAAAGGCAAAGATTTGAGAAACTTCCCTTTTGTCGGCTCTTCTCTCCAGTTCTTTATTTTTCTTTTTTTGAACCACTTTCCTGTCACGACCCGAAATCCCACCTTCAAGCCGTGATGGCGTCTAACGTTGAACCCGCTAGACAAGCCAACGTTTGAGTTAATTTTACTAACTTTATTTACTTAAATTATTTAAGAGTGAAACAAAGAACATAAACGATCAATAACAATGCGGAAGCTGCGAGTCTATGTATATTAATATAATAATTGCCACAAAATTTACGTACATAATTCCCCCAGAATTGGTGTCACTACATCTCACGGACTATCTAAGATTACTACAACAAAATTCTGAAATGAAGAGTACAACTGTCTATGATAATAGGATAAGACATAAATAATAAGATAGAAGATGACGCCGAGATCCACGAACGCCTGCGGAACTACCTCGGTGTCGCCTGTATGGACTGAAGGATACTCCCTCTAACGATGTCCACTGGGTCCGACTGCGTGATCTGCACAACATAAAGAAGTGTAGGTGCAACATCAGTACAACCAACCCAGTGTACTGATTAAGTGTCGAGCCTAACCTCGGCTTAGTAGTGACGAGGCTAGACACGACAACAACATATACATGTACAGTTCTACAATATACAACAGATAGTAGCATGAATTAACAGTTAAGTACGAGGGGGATGAGGGATATGTTGGGGAAAGCAAGAGAGAAACAATAACAAATAACTGAACAAAGCCTCAACATAAAAGTAATGTTTTAGACTTTAATACTACACAATAATATAAGTTAATTGTGCAGTACCCAATTTTCGAGTGTTGTATAATAAGAAGAACCTGGTTCTTCTTGGTGTACTACTTTCTACTGTTGCGGAATAATAAAGCAGTAAAGTAAAGACATAGAGATTTTTACGTGGAAAACACCTGGCTCAAAAGGTGAAAAAATTACGACCTACTCCTCAGTAGGATTCGCTCAAACACTTCACTTAAACTCTGAGCCAAACGGACTTACAAAATAAACTCTTTTGTAATCCTAGGACTAAATCTAATCCTCTTTGCATCAACTAGCCTCTAGCTAATTTCTACAGATTTCAAGTTAACTCTAACTTGAACAATGTGTACCTATTACAATTGCTTCTATGAAAGCTGAAAAGATACAATGTTAAAACTCCTACTACACATCAACTAGACTGAACACACAGACGATGAAACTGTTTCTTCTAGTTGAACTGTAGCCTTCGCACAATACTTTTGCTTGCAAAATATCCTGTGAACTTTGCTTTTCAGAACTTGATTCACTTTTGTCTTTGTGCGTCGTAAATTTCAGCAGTAATACATTGAGTATTTATAGAGTCAGTTGTTGAGTACATGGTTCAATTCTGATCCAACTCTACCTGGGTATACGAGTTCGACTATGACTCAACTTCCTTCTCTATTTCTGTCCTTGCTGAAATCAACTTCAATCTTCTTTATCAGTTTGCAATCTTTTCGTATTAGGAGACATCCTTTTAGCTCTTTGATACTCAGCAATCACTGATATCTCTTATGTATGAACAATTCTTGTGCCAACTGTTCCGTTCAGATGTGTGTGCTCTGATGGACCTGGTTCAAATTGTCAATCTACAAACACTTTGTATAGTTTTAAGCATTAATCATTGAGAACCAGGTTCATTAGGTTATAAATATCACTTTTTAAAAAAAAACACAACACCAGCACACATCTTCCCCCTTTTGGCATCATAGAAAAGCTGCAAAATGATACTTACCGATTTTTAATTCTTACTCATGGCCAAATTTAGGCAACTGCAGGTGCAAGCATGATCAATCAACACAAGAAACAAATAATGTAAGCTAAATTAGAAATTGAGACAATTTTTAAAATCAGAAAACTTCATTGATTTAATACTGAACATCAAATACCAACATATTAAAGCAAAAATGATCAAAACATGAGAAAAACATAAAAGAAACTGAAACCACAAAAGCTAGACACAGTCCCAAACTGGGCACTTGAAAGATAACTGGGAAGCACTGGATAGACCTAAGGCTGGGAGGGTGCAGATGAGGTTGGGTTCTTGGTTTGAAGGAGTGACAACATTTGGTGTAGAACACCTACGTTTTTCTCCTTATCCTTTGCAAGTTATGCTTTTAGAGCATCACGCTCCGCTTCCACCTCAATTAAGCGAGATTTCAATCAAAGGATCTCCATATCCTTTAACTTGCTTTCCTACACTAAGATTCGGACCTTGCTATTTACTGGTTGCTTCCGAGATGAACCAAGTTCATCTTCCGGAGCAATGACAAGATAATCACAAGACATCAGTGTGTCCTTCCCAAAATAATCTTTGGCCGCAGCCATCTCAGCCTTCTTCGCAAGAACTCCAAAGTGAGTTAGAACTGCAGTCAGAATAAAGCCATAGGGGATTGCATGAGCTTTAGTCCCATTCACCACTATGTCCAAGAGCTGGATTATGAACAATGGCCAATTTATCTGCTTGCCTCTGTACAGACACTCCATGAGGGTCAAATCCATGTAATTAGCAATGTGTCTTCATTCTTGTCTGGGCAGCATGAATTTGATCACAAATTCAAAGAAAAGCTTATGCTCAGGCTTCATCTCATTCTTGTACACAGCCCTGGGTTCAAGCTCCTTCTCATTGTCGCAGAAGAATCTGGTGATACTGAGTGCTGAGGACATTCCATCTAAACAAGGCCATCTCTACCTTGTGTAGTCTTCATACCCCTCACCAGGAATATCTAGAATCACACCTAGTTCTTGAGCATCAAAGGAGACTTTAACTCCCTTGACCAAGGAGGTGACCCTTCCTCCAATGACTGTGGCATTCCCCATGAACTCCACAACTTCATCCCTGACCAGCCTGCCTTCCATGCGTAGGACCATTTCCTTCCAGCCCTGCGCTGCCAGAAAATCTAGTAGATACCTCATTCCAGGCTTCTCCAAATCCTTCATCAACTTTCCCTTCAAGATGGTTCTCTTTCCAAACATGGAAACTTTGTCAGTAGTCACTTCACCAACCTCCATCTCTTCCTCTCCACTCCACTCATCATCCTCATCCTTCTCAACAATCTGCACCATTTTCACCTTCTTTATCTTAGACTTTGTCCTTGTAGCAGTACTCACAGTGGTGGTGGACACAGTAGCTGACTTCTTCGAAGAAGTCTTAGCCTTTTTGGGCTTGGGTGTCCCAATTACCACTGGAGCAGCCTGCTCCTCTTGTTGGACCAGTTCCAACGGCTCCTCTTCTAACACAACAGCCTCGATAGGCTCTCCGAATTTGGATTTCCCTTTATCAGCTCTCTTTCTCTTGCTCTCTTGCAGAGCCTTTTCTAACTTCTCTTCCTCCTCTCTTACAGTATTTCGCGTAGAACGTACCTTAGGAACAGGTACCTCAACAGAAACAGCAACTTTCCTTTTCTTTGAAGGAGCTGAGGCTTTAGACTTCTTGGACTTTGGAGTCCTTCTTTTCTTGGGGTTATATGAGTCCCCCAACTTCCTCAGTCTTTCAGCCAAAGTTTCTTCCCCAGAAAAAACGTGTTCATCTATTACTTTCATCAATTTATCCAACCCAGCATCAGCTTTCTCAACTCCACTAATTCCCCCTAAGATTGTGACATCTTCTTCAAGATTTTCAAGAATGGGACCACATATTGCCAGTGTGGTAACATCCTCTCCCGATCCCCTCACCTTTACATCTCCCTCGATCTCAAGAGGTTTCACTTTCCCAGATTTTCTTTGCCTTTTAGGCACTTCAACATCCACAATAGACCCGAACAACACAAATCGTTTATCAACAGTATTTATTTGAGAGATAGCATCAGAATTACCTTTCTCAACACTGGTTGAACCAGGTGCTTCATCTTCATTGGCTGATTTGAATGATTCATTGGACGATTCTGGTTTGGAGCCTTCTTCAGCATGCAATAATTCTTCCAAGAATTTGGCTCTTGAACCAGAAGCCACAGATTTGCGTGCAAGAACTTTTACACGACGAGGCTTGGGGGCTGGGGTAGGGTTTGGTGTGGGTTCTGGGATTGTAGGGTGTTCTGGGGTTGTCGACTTTTCTGGAGACTCGGAACTATACACTGAGGGTGAATTTGAGTCTGATTCATTGTTGCCTCCATCATAATCTCTGTTTGGAGATGAATCAGAAGAAGCTGGTGGAGGTGACGACATGATTTTGAATCGTTTAGAGAGAAGAAAGACAAGAGGCAGTAGAGGTTGTGAGTTAAGTGAGTTGAACAAGGTTCGACTGTTGCTTTATGCACAATGGGTAATGATGGCCTTTTTATAACTTATGGCTGGGGAGATTACAACGGAAGAGTATTAACTCAAGTGGGATACTAATCGATTCAGAATTGTCATTGATTAGACATTGAATGGACAATTACTTTCCCCCTAAAACTAGGCTAATCAAGTGAGATGGGACTTCTTGAAACTGGTTCATTATTTGGGTAAGTACGAGAATTGAATTCGAACCACAAATAGATAGAGTCCTGCTCATGTATGACTGTACTTGAATTAATACATGTATGGAGATGAGAACATACCTTGTCAGTTATGTGAACCAGCATGGATGAACCAGGTTCATCTAGGTAAAATCCTTTATTTGCCTCAATTTACAAAAATAGAGAAACATCATTAGCAACTAGGGAAACATATTAATACATGGAAGAAGAGTATGGCAATAAAGACATTATACTGAGCAATGATTAATTTGATAAAGTACCTAATTTAAAATTTCTAGCCAAATTTTTTTTCTTCATTTTTTCATTTTTCATTTTTTATTTTTCAATTAGGTGATCTTAATCATCCCTAATTCAAGCTTGTTTCTCTCATAACGCTCCCTACTCAGTGCTTTGGTAAATATATCAGCAATTTGACGATCAGTAGCACAGAATTCGATTGAGATCATTCCTTTTTCATAGTTGTTCCTCAGAAAATGGTGCCTAACATTTATGTGCTTAGTTCTCTTGTGATGAACCAAGAGACAAGGCAGGAGCCCAAAAAGTGAGCCATGCCTGAAGTACTTTTCCTGTCAACCAGGAAACTTGCATAATTAACATCAGCGTATGCTACAATGTCAAAATTACTACCTTTAGGATACCAAAGGCACAAATCAGTGGTGCCCTTCAGATATCTTAAAATTCTTTTTACTGTAGTGAGGTGGGACTCCTTTGGATTGGCTTGAAACCTAGCACATAGTCCCACACTAAACAGGATATCAGGTCTACTTGCAGTAAGATAGAGTAGAGACCTAATCATTCCTTCGTATGTCTTCTGATCAACGGATGAACCAGGTTCATCCACATCCAATTTTGTAGTTGTGGATATTGGGGTGTCTATCTCCTTTGAATCCTCCATTTTAAACTTCTTGAGGAGTTCTTTCACATACTTTTGTTGATGAATCATTGTACCATGTGGAGTTTGCTTTATCTGCAAGCCTAAGAAGAAAGTTAGCTCACCCATCATACTCATTTCAAACTCACTCCCCATTAATGTTGCAAATTCCTTGCTAAGCTTATCAGTAGTTGCCCTAAATATGATATCATCAACATATATTTGCATAATCAGAAGATCCTTTCCCTTTTCCCTTAAAAACAAAGTACTAGCTATTTTGCCTCATTTGTACCCATGTTTCAGCAGGAATTTTGACAATCTCTCGTACCAAGCTCTAGGTGCTTGCTTGAGACCATAGAGAGACTTGTCAAGTTTATATACATGATCAGGTGACTCTTTGCTTTCAAAGCCAGGAGGCTATTTTACAAATACATCTTCCTTCAAATAGCCATTAAGAAAGGCACTCTTGACATCCATCTAATGGAGAATGAATTCCATGTGTGCAGCAAATGCTATAAGAAGTCTGATTGCCTCCAATCGTGCCACAGGGGCAAAGGTCTCATCATAGTCAATTCCCTCTTCTTGGTTGTATCCTTGAACAACTAGTCTTGCCTTATTTCTTGTAACAGTTCCATCCTCATCGAGCTTGTTCCTGAAGACCCACTTGGTGCCAATTATTGATCTGTCTAGTGACCTGGTTACCAAGTGCCATACTTGACTCCTCTCAAATTGATTCAGCTCTTCTTGCATGGCTCTTACCCAGTTAGCATCTTGCAGGGCTTCAGCAATGTTCTTTGGTTCAATCAAGGATAGAAATGCATCGAACGCACACAGATTTTTCAAGGAGGATCTAGTTTTGATTCCAGATCTCAAGTCTGTTATGATGTTCTCAAGAGGGTGAGAGTTCTGATATCTGTGTGGTTTGAGTACCAGTTGTTCATTTCTGGATTGTTCCATGTTGTCTTGTAGTTGTGGAACAGGATCAGGGCCAGGATTTTCATGTAGAGTTCCCCCTGTCGTGTTGCGTGGGGTTGTTGGAACTGGTCCATCACCTGTTCCATCTACCATAGGTGCTTAAATATTGTCATTGCTCCTTACCAGTCCAAGCTCCTCATCTTCTGGTTCCTGTCTCTCAAAAAGAGTGTTAGTTTCATCAAAGACAACATGTACACTTTCTTCTACACAAAAAATTCTTTTACNTTGATAATGTAGCATGCAGTGTTTATTGCTTCTGCCCAGAAGCTGTGAGGTAGTTTGCTTGATAGAAGCATGGTTCTTGCCTTGTCTTCAAGAGTTCTGTTTTTCCTTTCAACAACCCTATTTTGCTGTGGGGTTCTAGGAGCAGAAAAATTGTGATTAACACCATGTTCGTCAAAGAATTCAGTAAACTTAGCATTCTCAAACTCAGTACCATGATCAGATCTTATGGATGCTAGTTGATGTCCTAACTGATTTTGAATCTTCTTGACAAATGAGGTGAACATAACAATGCTTCATCCTTAGATGCCAAGAATAAGGTCCAACTGAACCTTGAATAATCATCTACTAGC
>MDKH01191557.1:0-10763 GCA_005239495.1 Nicotiana undulata | reverse complement strand
GAGTTCAATGGGTACTCAAATGGTCCCAAAGGCAGTGCTCACACGAAGGGGGCTGAACTTAGAGACTAAGAGTAATGAGATGTGCTTATAGTTTTAAGAGAATTGAGTTCAAAAGGTTTTTCTGAAATTGTTTTGAAAGACAGCTTTAGAGAACAGCACAGGAGCTTGTAAAAACCAGTTTGAGGAGGAAAAGAAACAACTCAGAAAAGCGTACATGATTCATGAAGCAAACACAAGCAGGGAAAGGGGTTGGGGGACAAGTAGTGAGAATATAGTGGCATCCAAGTTAACATCAGAGAAGTCTCACGAGACTCAAATAGTTACAGCCATAACAAAAGTATTCATGCTAAGAGTTTGACAGTATTAGATTGGGGGGAATCACACAGAGTCACACATCAGGTTAAGGATCATATAGCTACTAAGTATTATGAATGCATGCTTGTAGTGTTAGGAGTCAGGCAGATTCATGATGAAAACATATAAGAAAACACTGGACATGCTGAAATAAAAAGAAGAGCAGTCACATAGATAAAACAAGTAGGCTAGTTTCATAGGAATCAGGCAGAATCATAGTGAATCTTACAAGTAAAGAAATAGACATGTTGAACTAAAGGGAAGTCACATGAAAAAGTAAACATGCCAATTGTATTAGGAATTAGGAAGGGGGGTAAAGCAGATTCATAATGAAACATATAGTGAAAGTACTAGACATGCTGAACTGAAGGAGGAGGGAGATCACATAGACAAGTAGACATGCTAAACATAGAAAGACAAAGTAAACATGCTAATTGCAAGGAAAGCAGTAGAACCACAAGTAGAAGCATGAGAGAAATAAAAGGAATCTAAATACGAATAGGAACATGTTGTTTTGGGTACTATAAACTTAAACTAGAAACATACCAGTTCGAATGCAAGATTGAATGCAAAGTGAAGAGCAGTAAAGTGAAGAACAGTAGAGCAGTAGAATGTAAAGCAACAGAATAATGGAATCACTCAGTCTTGGCTTTTAGCCGACTGAGTTGCAGGTAAACAACAAGAAAAGGCAGTAGAGCAAGTGTGTGTGTGTGTGTAAAAGAGAACTCAGAACAATGTATATTGTTCGTATATGTTTATGAAAGATTAGTGTGTATATATAGTTTGAAATATAGGTGTCAAATAAGGTAACAAATAACAGTTTAGCAAATTATGGAAGTGCACATCAATTATAATCACATTAATATCAGTACTCCCTTTAATTAAGGAGTCAAAATCAAACGGTAATAGACATGTAGCAAAATAATTCAAGATACCATAAGACTGGAATGTAACATATAAGGAAATATTTCAACATAGTATGGGTAAAAGCAGGCAATTAAGGCTAGGTTCAGAAAAATATTAATTAAGGAAAGGTTTGTAATAATCGATTAACAGTAAGATCAGTCACATGATAAAGCAAGAGAATAACTCATATGTCAAAAATCAGTAAGGAGTATTACCATAAGAGATCAGTAAAGGATACCAGGATACCAATCTCAGGGAATCAGGGATTCGAATAAGAATAACATTAGCTAAAGGAAATTAACACGGATTATATGGAATAAACAGATAATAGGCAAGGACACGTTAAAATTGAAACCCTAATAAGCACAGTAGAGTAAAACTTCATACAATCAGGGGTCAAACATAGTATTGACTTAGGGAAATTACCACAAATTTCTATCAATAATGGAGTAAACATAAGATAGGCATGAGAAAAAAATTCAGAAAGCATAACGGGGTAAAAATCACAAAAACCTAGAACATACTCATGAATAACAAACATGCGAACAAACTAGATTAAACAAGTAAGCAAGGACAGTTCTCAAAATCCAGTGTCAAGACCAAAATTGGGGTTTTCAACATAATGAATCAGATAAAGGGGGAAACTAGAAGAAATCGTTAAAACATAGTAAGAATCATAGAATGACATTAAAATAGAAGTAAAAAAAAACGTTTTGAAAGGGGTTTATGAAACCCTAGTTTTTAAAATTGAAAGATCGTTTAAAGTTGGAAGTTTTTCAGAAAAAAACATAGAAAAAAGCTCGTAATATTGTAGATCTAAAGTAGATCTAGAATAAATCGAAAGACATAGGGTTAGGATTTCGTGGAACCCAGAGAAGTAGGAAGAACCTCAAAGACACTGCCGGCTTAAGCCGTAGAAGGTTGTAGTTTCTTACTCAAGCGGTCGGGGAGGCCAGAAAGTGGCATGGGGCCATGGGAGGCAAGAGAACCGCTCCAAGTTCGCCTGAGGACCCTAGGGCAACACTGGACCGGTGAGAGGTGGGTAGACAACCACGAGATGATGAAGAACCAAGGCTTCCGGTGAGAACCAACCAGAGAAGATGGATAGACCCCATCATAGGGGATAAGCCAAGGAAGCTTCTAGAGAGAGCTAGAGAGTAACAGAGAGAGATAGAGAGAGAACGAGTCTTGGAAAAAATGAGGGGTCGGTTGGGGTAGTGGTAGGGGTTAATTATGGTAATCAGTAATCTGGGTCGTTGATTCAAATTGATCAACGGCTCAGATTGATCACAGGGTTGGGTCGGGTAGGAATTAGATTTTGGGTTGGGTTAATTAAATCAGGTGGGTTGGATCTGATTTGGGCTATGTTTTAAATAAAAAATGGCTAATTGTTAAATACCCATTAAAATCAAATAAATAATTAATAAAAATAGCTACTAATTATAAAAAATGAAATTAATGCTACAAAGATGAAAATTAAGGTAATTAGCTAATATAAAAAATATAAAATGACTAATTATCGAATTAAAATAGCATAAATGTATAATTAGGCTAAAATTGCAAAATTTGCGTACTTATAGCAAATTGGTTAATTTGTGAAATAATTAAATCCTAATAAGATTTAAAAAATGAAACATTGAGCCGGGAAACACTTTGAAATTATTTATAATACGATTTATGAATAATTATTGAATATAAAATACTAAATAAATAGGAAAATAAATTGATAAAAAATATAGAAAATTATGGAAAATACCAATTATTATAAAAAATGATTTTGAAGGTATATATGCAAGTTTGAAAATAATTTGAGGAAAATTGGTATCAACATCCACCTCTAACTGTCTGGCCTCCACCTTTGGCACCTCAACCTCCACCCCTAACTGGCTGAGGGGGTGGGGGTGCACCTGGTGCAGGAATCATAGCACGGGAAACCTGATATTGAGAACCACCAGAAGCTCGTGGGCAAAACCTGGAAATGTGCTCTGGAACACCACAAGTGAAACAAGATCTCGGTTGCTAAGGCTGCTGGCCCTGAAACTGTCCCTATCGACCAGAATACCCACTCTGAAAGCTTTGAAGCGGCAGTGCACTGATAGGAGCTGGTGGTGCACTGTGGGATACCTGTAGTGCTGACTGGAATGGCCTAGCAGGATGACATATGCCAAAAGAATCTCTGCCTCCAGATGAGGCACCACTGAATCGACCAAAATTACGAGGCGTCTTGTCAGACCCCTAACAACTGCCTTGTGACAAGACCATCTCAATACGCCTGGCCATATTGGCCGCCTCCTAAAATGAAATATCAGTACCTGTCTCTCTGGCCATCTGGAGTCTAATAGGCTGAGCTAGCCCCTCAATAAACCTCCTCACCCTCTCTCGATCTGTGGGGAGTATCATGATAGCATGTCGGGCCAAAGTGATAAACCGGGTCTCATACTGGGTAACTGTAATAGAGCCCTACTGGAGACACTCAAACCGCCTAGTCAAGCAAAATTCCCTCCACCAAGTCAAGCAAAATTCCCAAGACAAAAGGCGAAGATCCAACTGGCCTGGTCAAGAAAAATCCCCTCCACCAAGTCTTGGCGGTACCAGAAAGACGGAATGTAGCAAAATCGACCCCATTGGTCTCCATAATCCCCATGTTCCGAAGAACCTCATAGCTATTGTCTAAGAAATCATGGGGGTCCTCTAATGGTGCACTAGTAAAAGTAGTAGGAAATAACTTGGTGAACCGATCCAATCTCCACAAAGCATCGGCAGACATAGCTGCTCCCTCAACTGCATGTGCCACAATACCCGGCTGAGCAACTCCTGTTGTCTAAGGTGCTGGAGTCTGGAACTGAGAAGCTAACTGCTCTGGTATGTGGGTGGCAGGAGTATGGGCCCCTCCCCTAGCTTGAGAGACGGCTGGGGCTGTAGGAAGTAGGCCGGCATGAGCCACGCTCTTCATAAGGCCCACTAAGCGGACCAGAGCGTCCTGAAGTACCGGGGTGGCAATGAACCCCTCTGGGACCTGAGCTGGTCCAACTGGAACTGTCTGAGCAGGAACCTCCTCAACAACCTCTACCTGGGGATCCTCTACTAGGGCTGCTGCTCTAGGCTGAGCCCTGGCCCTGCCTCGGCCTCTAGCACGGCCTTGTCCTTGTCCTCGGACCCTCGTAGGAGCTGCAACTGGAGGATCGGGCTGCTGATCGGTAGATGAGGAAACACGCATTCTCGCCATCTACGAGAGAATAGAATAGAAACTCAATTAGCATTTAGAAGCCAATCTTATGACTGAGAAGAATAGATGTGAAGTTATTCCTAACTTTGCAGCCTCTAGGGGATAAGCACAGACGTCTCCATACCGATCCCTCAGACTCTACCAAGTTTGTCCGTGAATTGTGAGACCTAAGCAACCTAGTTCTCTTATACCAACTTGTCACGACCCGAAATCTCATTATCGGGACCGTGATGGCGTCTAACGTTGAACCCGCTAGACAAGCCAACGTTACCGGTTATTCTAACTTGTTTCCTTATTTTACAATTTATAGGTGATATACAAGATCGGTATAAACAAAAAAATGCGGAACAAATGAAAGTTAACAACTTAATTAAATACTATTACAACTTCCACAATAAAATTCCCAGGATTCGGTGTCACAATTTCACGGACTGTCTATGAATACTAAAAGTATAGGTCTGAACGAATAAAGTACTAATGTCTCAAAAATATGTAAAGACATGGAAGAAATAAGGTAGAAGGTGACGCCAAGGCCTGCGGACGTCTGCAGGACTACCTCAGTGTCGCCTGATGGACCGAAGGGAGCCACCTAAATCAATAACCACTGGGTCCAACACTGGGATATGCACAACAAAAAAATTGTGAAGGTGTAGTATCAGTACAACTGACCCATGTACTGAGTAAGTGCCGAGCCTAACCTCGGCGAAGTAATGAAGAGTCTAGGACACGACAAGTAATATCACATGTGTAGGTTAAAATAAATATAACAGGAAATAAAAACAAGGAGTAAACAGTTAAGTACAATAACGGGGAAACATGCTGGGGAAAAAGGGTAGCAAATACTGAAATGACGGAATGAGGCAGCAGTTCAAATATCAAAAATAGCAACGAGGATTAACAACACGAAATAAACAAGTGAAAAGAAACGGCATGACATATCCCCTCGTGCTAAAGTATCATAACACGGCACAGAATGTTCCCTCATGCATAAATCATCACAATCACGGCACGGAATGTCCCCTCGTGCATAAATATCATCAACACGGCACAGAATGTCCCCTCGTGCATAATAATCATAAACACGGCACGGAATGTCCCCTCGTGCATAAATAACATAAACGTGGCACGAAATGTCCCCTCGCGCATAAATAACATAAACATGGAACGGAATGTCCCTTCGTTCATAAATATCAAAACAACAGTTTGGCAAGAAAATCAACAATAAGAAATCATAAATGCAAAGGAATAATCAACAGAAATAATATCGTCCCGGCAATGGACACAGCTATAACCAATCCTACACAAGTGTATAATTTAACAAAATATTTCTCAACTGATCAAATACTCAACAGTATTCACAACCAAGAATTTCCCTCAAATGAATAACTGTCAAAATGATATTAAATCCATAACAGAATAAACCTCAATGAAAATCACATAATTACTCATATTCGACTCACGGGCATGCTTGACCACAACATATAGGTACTCGTCACCTCACCTATACATTGGACATGGAATAAACACGTAGCAAATAAGACTCAACACCTACTCCCTCAAGCTAAGGTTAGGCCAAACACTTACCTCGACTTCCACGATCAAATCAAGCCTCTAGCACCGCTTTTCCTTTTGAAGCCGACTCCAAATCAATCATATCTAGACATAATCGACTTAATAATATCAATAAATGCTAAACAATTCAATTACAATGCTTAATTATAGGTTTTCTAGCATTCTTCCCAAAATCTAAAAATCGACCCCGGCCCCGCTTGGTCAAAACACGAGGTTCGTACCAAAACCTGATCACCCATTCACCCACGAGTCTGAATATATAATTTGTTTTGAAATCCGACCCCAAAACGAGGTCTAATTCTCAATTAATCAAAAAGCCCTAACTCTACCCAAATCCCTAATTTTCTACCTTTAATCTCATGTTTTAGGCCTAGAAATCTAATGGGTGTTGATGATAATGGAAGAAAATGAGTTTAGGATTACATACCTATGAAGCTATGGTGAAGAATTTCTTCAAAAATTGCCCAAGAAGGTGTGGAGAAGAAGGAGTTATGAAAAATGGAGAAATTCCCGTAAGTATTCTGTTTTTGGGCAAAAATAGACCTATGCGATCGCGACTGAAGGAAAATAGAACCTTTCTATGGACTGGAGGAGTAGATGCTTCAAAAAGACCTTTGTTATCATGGGACAAATTGTGCTCTCCAAAGATAACTGTTGGATACAATGTACTGGATATGCATATATGGAATAAAACTGCAATTTACAAGCTATTATGGAATCTGTGTAAGAAGAAGGACAAGTTATGGGTTCAATGGATTCATCTATATTATGGGAAGAAGCAAGAAGTGTGGGATACCAATCCAAGAAATGAATCATGTATAGTCAAGAAAATTATTAAAGCAGAGAGGTATATAGAAGCAGCAGGGGTCAGTATGAAGGAATTTGCAGAATGGAACTACTTCTCTGTCAAGAAGTGGTATAATGGCATTCGAGGACAGTATCCAAAATTATCATATAGGTGATTAACGTGCAACAATCTAAGGGATCCAAAGTGGATCTTTGTGCTGAATCTAGCTATACAAAACAGGCTCCTTACAAGAAGCAGACTTCATGCGTGAGGGATTGCAGAAGAAGTAAATTGTCCCTTGTGTAATGAAACAGAAGAGACTATAGACCATCCGTTGTTTGAGTGTCGAATTGTTGGAGGTATATGGAGAAAGATGCTACATTGGCAAGGCATAACAAGACCCCCGATGGAATGGCAAAGGGAGATACAATGGGCTGAAGGCAAATCAACTAGGAACAATGCAAATGCTCAAGTATATAGATTGACTTTTGCATGTGCTGTGTATCACATATGGAATGAAAGGAACAGAAGAGTATTTCAAGAACAGCAGAAGATAGTGGAAATAACAGTGAGGCAAATTGTTCAAGAAGTAGAAAATAGGGGATCAAAGAACAGTAAGACAGAGAAGAGAATAGCAGAAATACATTACTATCTGTAGTTTGATATAGAAGAATTGTAGTAGAAGTTGTGTGAAACTGGGGATGTCCAGTTTCAAATTTGACTTTGTACATATTTGTTATTGGTAAATAAAATTATTTAATTATCAAAAAAAAAATACTGATAACGTAAAACATTTTATTCAATATGAACTTCATAAAAAATGTATTCTTATAATTTTTCCCAGTAATAAGTCTCAGTTATGATGCTCGAAGAAGTGTCCAGCTTCTAAATGAGTAATTTTTGCAAGGCCTTCAAAAATATCATCTTTATTGGCAAGGTTTGCTTCAACTTTATCATGATTATTCATAGGGTCCGCCTCAACATCATTTGGAATGTCAAGTGAGTCTCAACTTTATTTTATTTTCCTTTTATAGATGCTTGATAAAGTGTGAGTCTCGACTTTATTTTGTTTTTCTTTTATAGATGCTTGATAAAGTTTGACAAAATGTTCAGGTTTACGACAAATTCGTGTCCATTGATTTTTTATACCACATCGATGGCAAATATTACATTTGTATTTTGAAGGATTATTCTGAGAACCTTTATTGTTCTCTTGTTTATAACGATCACCAGTATGATTGTCACACCCCTTTTTCTTAAAACCTCACTTAACCCTCTTTAAATAAATAAAAAGGTTTTGCAAAGTTCAAAAGGGGTTTTCAATTTTGAAAGTGACGAAAATTATGTTCAAAAGGATTAACTCAAAGTCGCCACCTGACATTTGATTTCGGTGTGTCAGGTCACCGTTTTTAGAAATGATTTTTCCTTTCAAAACACTTTAGACTCCAAAACTAGTTTGCACCAGAGATTCGGGTAAGGGGGTTCATTTGACTCGGAGAGAAGGTGTTAGGCATTCTCCGAGTCCCGTGAAAGTCACGGTTGTGTACTCGATCTAGTTGGATTTTCAAAAATTCAAATTGAGGTAAAAAGAAATAAGAGAAAATAAACACCCATGAGACTCGAGGTCGTCCCCAACTAATAAAAGAAAGATGAAAATAAGAGTAAAAATACTACGAGTTCTACTTTGGCCTCCAAATACAAATACTTCGGGGCATACCCCGGATAAATATATATAAAAATTCCTCGGGGCATTCCCCGGATATATAATCAACTAATGGGGACGACCTCTCACCTCAAAAGAGAAACTAAAACACGAGAGTCCTAAAGGTTTGCCTACCCAAATGTGGTCGGCCTAAACATGCTACTAGCGGGTAATAGATAACAAAATAAAAATAAAAATAATTTAATGCACTTTCCCTTCTTAACTTCTTATATCCTAAAATATGACAACGATTAATTACCAACTTTGGTTATTCCTCACGACCCAACAAGTAGTTTGTTTCATACATATTATCAACAAGAAATAAGGGATAGACATGCAAACACTAAAGAAAAATTGGAGGTAAAAAAAAGGTATGAGAAGTAAAATATATTTTACGAAGCCAGCAGAAGAGCCGCTCAAAATACTACCCCGCCTGATTAACTAATTAGCCTTCCAATCTACATCAAATTCTACAGCTTAACCTTAACTCAAATTTGCAATTGCATTCTATCCTTAGTGCTAAAATTATGACCTAATTATCTACTTACTTATTAACACAAATGCCACATTCTCATCCTACTATCTGCCAGACAATTCAAAAAAAAATGCAAGAAAGTAATTCATCCAAAATATGTCATGAGATAGTAGGCACACTAAGAACTCTAAACAAAAATGATTGTATTATGGCTTGTTTGACCCAAAAGAAGTGTTTATCCAGTGAAGTAATTCTTCAATACATATATCTTGGAGTTTAAAAAAGAGTTTAGAAAAAAGCTAACTAAAAATTTTCTTTGACAAATAATCATGAAGAGAACACTTAGTAATTAAAGTGAGGTAGAAATAACATGCCAGGAAGTTTATTTAGGCACTCCACTCATTCAAAGAATGACATTATATTAATTATAAAAGAGGAAAAACTTGAAATATGACCTTGGCTCAAATAGTGTTAAGTTATTCAAAATGCCTGATTAATTAAATCTAAACAGTAGAGCGAAAATACTACAATAATAAAAATTCTACCATATTCATCTCTTAAGATCCAGACTGAAACAATGTTAAAATACAGAAGCAATAACAACCAAAATCCCAAAGTTATTATCCAAGAAACAAAGCCATTTCCAAGTTCAAAACTAGTTCATCGTCAAAATATTTACTATGAGCGCATTTCATTGAGCGAGATTGAGAAAATACACAACAACACATCGCCTAATTTTTCAAAAAAAAATTTCACTTAAATGATTCATACCACAGATTTCTACCCACCCTAAACAGGTCTTCGGATCATGTTATGTAATAACAAATTTTAAAATAAAGAGGAGGAGAAGAGAAACATGTTAAGCAAAATTCTCTTAACGTTTTGAGAATCAGCAGATACAAGCTCCAAATTCGAATTTCAAACAGAGAGGGCATCAAAGAAAATCGAGTAGAAACGGCGAACTTTGACGTGAACCGCGACCGGGAATTAATCTACTCGAATAGAAGTTATCACTTCCAGCTTGAACACCTCCAAACCATCTCCATTTATTCGATGGAATTCAGATGGAAGAAACTGAATTTTTTTTCTTTTTTGTTTTCGAAAATTTGAAACTGAAAAAAAAAAAAATTAACTCCAAGACTCTAAGACTCTAGCTCCCTTTTTTTTATCTATCTTCATTTTTTTCTTTTTTCACCTCCAAATCTGCCTCATCCTCCAGAAGAAGGTCTCTTATATAGACCACCTAGAAACTTCTCCTTCCCCTCCAAGAAAAAAAATCTCACATTTTCCTAAAAATCTGATTTTATCCCTTTTTTATGGAAACTTGGACAAATGAAGGGAGTAGATCGAATTTAACCCGATCCTACACACCCCATTTTTCCTAATTTCGATCTTGATAGATAAAAATCGGAAAGAATACATATGAGAGCAGAATATGTAATCATTTGTGACAAAATTCGGTGTCAGAGTTGGTTAGGGTTTTGGATGACGTGGAATCGGGAGAGAGGAGGGGACCAGGGGAAAGCGCGTCGCCGGAAAAGTGAGTTTCCGGCGAGAGGCGCGGCGGCAGAGGATGTAGAGAGGGGGGGCGCCGTTGGAAGGGTTCTTTAGGGTTAAGTTTTTGTCACGACCCCAAATCCTAATAGGTCGTGATGGCGCCTATCGTGGAACTAGGCTAGCAGCCCAAAACATATCATAATGTATAAATACTATTTAAGCAAAGGCTTAAAAATCGGTTTCG
>ML299863.1:0-12762 GCA_005239495.1 Nicotiana undulata | reverse complement strand
AAACAAATAAAACCTATTAAGAGCAAAATCAAAGTTTAAGATATTAAGATTAGACCTAAAAGATATATTTACACCAAAAATAGTATAGAATTTGGGTGTGGTCAAAAATTAGTTGTTCACAATGGCACATAAGTTGTCCGTGCAACACGTGAGTTGTTCGTGCTTAAAGCTTGGGTTGTAGGAGCCCCTCCAGAGTCTGTACACCCCAGTGAGCGCATGTCCCTATTGAGTGTTAAGTGTTGAGTGCGAGTGCCGAGTGCTGATAGATTGAGTGGCATTCCTGTGAGGTTTCATTTACTTTTGTTGTTGTTGCATTTACTTGCTGATTGCCTCGTAGCATTTACGGATTTATATAATTTTCATGCGTACTACTGTTTATTATTAATTGTGAAAAGAAATAATTGGATTGTTTCGCTTAGCTCATCACTACTACTCAGTTCTTTAGTTATTTCTGTTATTACTGAGTCAGTTGTACTCATACTACACCCTGCACTTTATGTGCAGATCCAGGTGTGTTAGAGCACATCGATTGTTGAGTTCAGGCCGGCTATTCTTTGGAGACTGCAAGGTAGTTGCTAGCATTCGCAGGACCTTGTTACTCCTTTTATCGTTTCTTCTTTTGTACTGTATTGACAGTTAGACAGTTACATATCCTAGTTCATAGTTTTAGACGCTCATGACTTAGAGACACCCTGATGCTTAGGCTTTATTCATGCTCACATTATTTGCACTCAGTCATAGGAATTATTGTACATGTTTACCTTATTCTCTATTGTTTTGCTGATATGTTGTGATATTTGATGTGGGATGTGTCCTCTTATTTGTTGAGAATTGTGAGTCTAGAGAGGTACATGACTGAGTGAGGCCGACGGCATGTTGTGAGATATTTGATATGATAGCACGTGAGTTGTCGTGCAGCACATGAGTTATCCGTGCGAATCCATGTCACGACCCAGATTTTTACCGTCGGGACCGTGATGGCGCCTAACACTGCACTTGCTAGGCAAGCCAACATTAGAAATTTTCAACATTTAAAACATTTAAAACTATACGGGATCCAATACCATGCAACATATGATACCAAAATAAGGAATAAAAATTGTGAAATAATACTGATATGTCTAACTACTGATGATCTGGAGTCACAACTCACGGACTATTAAGAATTTACTACAAGTATTTGGATGAAAGAAAATGTATAACTGTTTGTGAACTAAATAAAACAGTAAATGAATATAAAGGAAGAGACTCCAGGAAATTGTGGACGTCGGCAGATCTACCTCGGGTCTCCTGCGCTAATGTCAGCTACTATCTCAAAATCAGGTCGGACCGATACCTGGATCTGCACAGAAAGTGCAGAGAGCAGCATCAGTACAACTGACCCTATGTACTCGTAAGTGTCGAGCCTAACCTCGACGAAGTAGTGACGAGGCTAGGACAAGAAACCACATAAAACCTGAATAGTAGAATCATGCTAATGGCAATAACTGTAATACAAGAGATAAGCAGAAATAATGGGAAAAGGGACATGCAATGGGGAATCACAAAATAAGGAATGAGTAACAATGAAATGACACAAATTAAACAATAATCCTTAAATGAATTAAGCAATTAAATTAGAAAAGGTAAACTGCACGACATCACCCTTCGTGTTTTTACCCTCAGCCTCACCAATATATAAATAGAACGACACGACATCACCCTTCATGCATTAAACCTCACATAATATACACAGCATCACCCTTCGTGCTTTATCACTCACATATCATGGCACGGCATCACCCTTCGTGCATTAACACTCACATATCATGGCACGACATCACCCTTCGTGCTTTACACTCTTCCTCACGATATAAACAAATCATGCACGACATCACTCTTCGTGCTTTACACTCATCCTCACAATTCATAGAATCGATAACAACGGATAGAGAGAAGTTTCACAATGAAACCAATATTTCATCAATGATTAATTTCACAATTTAACATCTCAACATTGAATCAATATTCACAAATTTAGCAACCTTGGTGGAACCGGATATAAGTCTCCAAACATTTCAATAGCAACAATAAGCATGGTTAATAGGATTTAAGACTACAAAATTTGCAAGAATGGAATTTCACTCGCATGTTATGACTCGACCACAACGCAGAGGTGCTCGTCACCTCCACTATACACCGTATTCAACAACAAAATACGTAGCAAATAATCATACAATACCTATTCCCTCAATCCAAAGTTATACACAACACTTACCTCGCTCCAAATATCCCTTAATGCTCAATCACATCTTTGCCTTTCAAATTAGCCTCCGAGTGCACGATATCAAGTAAATTCCAACCAAATGATTCAACATAAGCCTTAGAAATCATCCCCGATAACTACAGTTCAATTTAATTCATATTTAAAAAAGTCAACAAAAGTTAACACCCGGGCTCACTTGGTCCAAACCTAAAATTCGGACTAAAACCCGATTATCCATTCACCCCCGAGACCGTCTATACAACTGGTTTTGGAATCCGACCTCAATTTGAGGTCTAAATCACAAAATTTCGAAATCCCTAGTTTTCTACCCAAAATCCTCAATTCCACCATAAAAATCCTAGATTCTAGGTTGAAATCTTGATAAAGGAAGTAAAAGATTGAAAGAAAAGAGTTAAAAATCACTTACCTATGATTGAGGAAGATTTGGTCTTTGGAAAATTGCCCCTTCAGGTTTAGGTTTTGAAAATTAGAAGAATGAATGCAAAATCCCGTCTAAGTCCCTTTTACTCAGCTGTAGATGTCGCAATTGCGAAGCTCGCAAATGCGAAGGAACAATCGCAATTGCGATGACCTTCATATTCCTGCTGCCTTCGCAAATGCGAGGAAAGTGTTGCATTTGCGACCTCTGGTCCCTCGCAAATGCGAGTCTATGTTCGCATTTGAGAACCTTCCTTTCCCAGAATCCCTTCGAAATTGCGAAGGCAACCTCGCAAATACGAGAACTGCAAGCCTAGATTATGATCGCAATTGCGATGAAAGCCTTAAAATTGTGAACCCTGCTATTGTCGCATTTGCGATGCCTGATCTCGCGATTGCGAGATCAGAGGCCTACAACAGGTTCAGTTCTACACCAGCAAATTTTTCTAAGTTCTAAACACCCCTTAGCCTATCCAAAAACTCACTCGATCCCTCGGGGCTCCAAACCAAACATGCACACAAGTCTATAAACATCATACGAACTTGCTCGTGCGATCAAATTACAAAAATAACACCTAGAACTAAGGATTTAGTACCAAAACTCATGAATTTCTCAAGAAAATTTTAGAATACTATCTTCTCAACCGGACGTCCGAATCAAGTCAAATCAACTCCGATCTCTACCAAATTTCACAGACATGACTTATACATTATATTAAACCTATACCTGGCTTCGGAACTAAAATACGGGTCTGTTACCAATGATACCAAACATTAATCAATTTCTTAAATTACTTAGAATTTTAGGCTGACACTTTTTATCAAAAATTCATTTCTCGAGCTAGGGACATCCGAATTCGATTCAGGGCATACGCTCAGCTCTCACATTTTACTACGGACCGACGGAACACATGTCTGGGTCCGTTTACTCAAAACGTTGACCAAAGTCAACTATAAATCACTTTTAAATCCCAAAAATTATTATTTTATAAATTTACACGTAAAGGCTTTCACGATTTACGTCCAGACTGCACACGCAAATCGAGGTGAGTAAAATAAGG
This sequence comes from Nicotiana undulata, assembly GCA_005239495.1. NCBI lineage: Eukaryota > Viridiplantae > Streptophyta > Magnoliopsida > Solanales > Solanaceae > Nicotiana > Nicotiana undulata. The sequence goes on along the minus strand of ML299863.1, from coordinate 9,018 downwards.
GTTTTAAGGCTAACGAGCGCCGAATAGAGTCTTAATTCACAAGATGACCCTTTGGGTCATTATAATCCGTGTATGATATGATAGCACATTGTCCGTGCAACACGTGAGTTATCCATGCGGATCCAGATATTGATATTATGGCACATGAGTTGTCCGTTTTTAGCGCTTGGGCTGTAGGAGCCCCTATGGAGTCTGAACACCCCTAGTGAGTGCAAGTACCTATTGAGTGTTGAGTGTTGAGTGCGAGTGCCAAGTGCCGAGTGCTGAGAGATTGGGTGGAATTCCTATGAGGTTTCATTTACTTTTGTTGTTGTTGCATTTACTTGCTAATTGCCTTGTAGCATTTACTGATTTGTGGAATTTTCCTACTTACTACTGTTTATTATTAATTATGAAAAGAAATAATTGGATTGTTCTGCTTAGCTCATCACTACTACTCAGTTCCTCAGTTATTTCTGTTACTACTGAGTCAGTTGCACTCATAATACACCCTGCACCTTATGTGCAGACCCAGGTGAGTTAGAGCGCGGCGATTGTTGAGTTCAGGCTGGCTATTCTTTAGAGACTGCAAGGTAGCTTCTAGCGTCCACATGACCTTGTTACTCTTTTTATCGTTTCTTCTTTTGAACTGTATTGACAGTTAGACAGTTATATATCATAGTTCATAGTTTTACGTGCTCATGACATAGTGATACCCTGATGTTTGGGGCTCATTTTCCATACTTTCTATATTGATATTTAGAGTTGGTTTAGTTATGATAAATTTGAATATTGGAAACGCTTTATTAAATTCTCATAATTTATTTAGTAGTAATATTTTTGGGAAGTAGGCTTGCCTTGTATCATGATAGGCGTCATCACGACATGGTTTAGATTTCGGTCGTGACACCCATTTTGGAACAAACATTTCTTGGTGCTCGATATTTCCTTCCTTTGATAACACTAATCTCTGATCATTTTTAGCTGGGATATCTCGTGACTATATATATATAGTTTAAACGGAGGCTAAGATTCAATATTCAACTCCAATAGGTTCTCAAAATTACTATTTAATTTTTAAAAAAGATTACTCAAGCTTTTAAGTTAATTTTCGAATCAGTAATTGTGACTCAAATATTAGTTCAACAAACCAAATCTATTTGGGTGGTGAAAATTTTAACAAGCTTAAATATGTGGGTTTAAATTCCGAATTTGATTTTGTGATAAATTTGGTGAGTGTTAATTAGACTTGTTAGAAATAGTATAAGGAGGTTGTATATAAAATTTGAAGTCATTTAATGGAGATTTGGAATGGTTTTGAACAACAATTGCAACTGAAAATCGTGGAACATGTTCGTCTACAGACGTTTGTATAAGGGTATATAAAAGTGCATAATAGTGTATAATATGAGTTTAGACACTCATATACTTATAAAAGATTATACATAATTATACAAAAAAATGACTTCATTTTCTTCATTGCGTCTTTTCTGAAATTTAACTCAAATCTTGCTCAAATCTACTCCAAATCACTTCAAATTTCAATTTTGAAATCCTTTTGATATTTTTAATCAATTGGAACAACACCCAATCCAAACAACTAACAAACTCAAAAAATTCTATTTTCGAAAGTAAGGCTTTGGATGGCCTTCAATGGTGGACTTCTACTCTTCAATTTTCTTACATATCAACCAGGTGATACCGGGGGAGAAGCAATAATAGCATACGACCCCTTGAATCATATGTAAAGATGCGAGAATAAGAGAGATTGAAAACAATAGTTGTAAGAAAACAGACTTTGAATTTGCTAGTGCTTTCAAAATATGTACAATATTGGCTAGGTCGGGTAAAACTTAAAAAATATGGGCAACTTTTTGTTATGGTGTGAAGTCATGTGTATTTTTGTTGAGATTCTTTCTACATGTAATTACTATCTTTTTTTCTTCTTTAAAAGAGATCAAGGTGTTGAAAAAAAAAATGGGATAAAGGCTCAAAGAAGGGTTCTAAGGAATAATTATATGTATTTGGTTAGAAATAAGAAGGCTAGAAAATGGTAAATCAAAGAAAGCCTAATTTCATTTTTCAGAAATCGGCGTCACCGAATATTTTGCCTTGAGAAATATTTAGAGCAAGTTCTAGCCGAGTTTATTTATCCTACCTATTTTGCGATCATCATTGTTCTGTATTCCAATAATTTTCTTAGATAAAGACGCTTGCTCCTGCCTTCACAAAATCAAAATCATAGATATGAAATTTATATGGTGAAGATGAAAAGAATTAATCATTAGACATATAGTAAATACTTTATTTTGGTAATTATAACCCTACAAATAGGATGGAAGAGAGAAAAATAATTATATATAAAGATATAAAGAAAGTAGAACTTTATACACACACACACATATATATATACACACACACTAGAACTGCATCAGAATATACCCCTCCACATGTGAACTGTTTCATGCTCTTGAATAGAACTTGCGACGAGAGATGCATATATAAGTATTAATATAAGGAAAGGAAACAAAATAAATACTAATGTATATAAAAAAATCTTTTTAGCTTTCAAATTTACAATCACAGAAGAAAGCTTAAAAGAAACAGTGGCAACTCATATTCTATGTGTAATAGGTTGGCTAAATTAAGACCATATCATTCATTTGGTCCTGGTTTAAATATAAACCAAAAATTACCTGAGCCAACATTCGATTTGAATCATTAAATGGTTAACCNTATGCGATCGCATTTGGCCATTGCTCCCCTCTTTTCTCTTCTTTACTCTCTTTTGCTCAATTTCACTCCAATTTGGCCTTAACCACTTCATGGAATCATTTTCCTGCAAATAGAGAAATTATACACTGATAGCAACCTCAAATATCAATTTAGCAACACAAAATCTACTAAAAAGAGGCCAAAATGAGTGGTAAAATCGCCACTCATCAATACCTATCACCATGGAGTTTCTCCTGTGTAGGTGACTTTGTTTTTGTAGAGGCCTTCATGAGATGCTCTGGTTGTACAATAACCTGGATATTGACCAGATTAATTGGTTACGTTTAATTTTCCAAATCTATGTTGGACTTATAAGGCTCCATTGCTTGACCCTTAATGGCTACGGATATGTCTCTATAGTTATGATTTTAACATCGCCAGCTCGACTTATTACCTGTGAAATTCTTTAGTCTATCAAAGTGACCGATGAATGTTCCTCAAAATGTCCTCCAAAGTACAATTTTAGTCTTTGAGCATTTACCTTAAACATGTCACCTCCATTGATCTGTTGGATTTCAATTGCTCCATATGGAGTAACATTTATTACATTGTAAGGACCTTTCCATCTTGATTTTAATTTTCCTGGGAATAGCATGAGTCGACTATTATAAAGAAGCACTTGATCTCTAATTTTAAAACAATTTTGTTGGATAAAATAGTCATGCAATTTTTTTATTGTTTCCTTAAAACGTTTTGCATTTTCATAGGCTTCCAACTCACTAACCTGAAAAAATCTATTTTTACCAACAGAGGCTAATTCAAAGTTTAATATTTTCAGTGCCCAAAAAGCTTTATGTTCTAATTCAACTAGAAAATGATGAACTTTCCCAAAGACTAATCTATATGGGGATGTTCCAATTGGCATTTTGAATGTCGTTCGGTATGCCCATGATGCATCATCTAATTTTAAAGCCCAGTCATTTCTTGAGATTCAAATCATTTTTTCAAGAATTCATTTTAACTCACAGTTGGAAACTACAACTTGCCATTGAGTTTGAGCATGATATGGTGTTCTTGTTTTTTGAATCACACTATTTTTTGTCAGCAAAACAAAAAATTGTTTATACATAAAATGAGTCCCTTGGTCACTAATGATGACTCGTGGTGTATCAAATCTGGTAAAAATATGTTTGAGAAAATTGCACATAGTTCGAGCATCATTTTTCCTTGTGGGGATGGCTTCAACCCATATTGACACATAATCCATATCTACAAGGATATATTCAAAAGAATGAGAAGAAGGAAAAGGACCCATGAAATCTATTCCCCAAACATCAAATATTTTCGCATACCTGTATTGATTCCAATGGAATCTCATCTCTCATAGTGATGTTACATGTTCTTTGAAACCTGTCACATTGTGCAACATATGCTCAGGCATCTTTAAGGAGAGTCGGGCAGAAAAATCCAGCTTCCAAAGCTTTAAAGGATGTTCAATTTGTTGCATAATGACCTCCAATTTCTCCATCATGACAGTGATATAAAATTTTGTTCATCTCTTATTCAGGCACGCATCTTCTAGTGATATTATCCGCCGCCAAAAGCTTTACGATCTCTTTTTTTACTACTTCCTGCATTGCTGGATTCAATCTCCTTTAGGGATGTACTATTGGACTGTAGCTATCCTCCGTGAGGATTCTGTGCATACAAAGAACTGGATTAATCCCTTGATAGCTTCTATAGTCCATCCAAAAGCTCCTGTGTGTGCTTTCAACACTTCAATCAGTTTTTCATCTTGTCCCCCAGTAAGAGAAGATGAAATAATTACTGGAAATAATTCTTTCTCAAGATAAACTTATTTTAAATGAGATGGGAGAACTTTGAGTTCAATTTTTCATTGAACTTGTTCTAGTTGCATCTCCTCATCTTCAGAATCTTTTTCTAGTATTTCGACTTCTTTTCTGATGATGGGATCATCATCTTGTATGGTGCCAGATTTGGCCAAACATCTTTTCATTGAGTCTGGAATTAATTGATGATCTTTGAATTTATCTGTAAGCTAATTAAGAATATCAATCGAAAAACACAAAGATGATGTCTTATCTGATTATAATCTTAATATCTTTTGCATATCAAAGATGACTCTTTCTTCATCAACTCTAAAAATTAGTTGTTCTTGATGAAAATCTATGATTTCATTACCTATGGCAAGAAATGGTCTACCCAAAATGATTGATTCGTGTAACGACCCGAACAGTCGTTCCGAGAGTTATAGCCCGTTTTTCCCATTTCTGCTTCATTATATGTTGTTCACCTTTTTATGTTGCGTAGGGTTGGTTGGCTCAGGTTTGGAGTGATTTTTGAAGTGGAATGAGACACTTAGTCTCTTAATTTGGATATTTAGTTGGAAAAGTCAATCGGAAGTTGACTTATGAGTAAATGGTCTCGGATTAGGATTTTTATGGTTCAGATAGCTTTGTTAGATGATTTTGGCCTTAGGGGTGTGTTCGGAATGTAATTTGGAGGTCCGTGGTAGAATTAGGCTTGAATTGACGAAATTGGAAATTTGGCAATTTCCGGTCGGCAGTGGAAAATTTTATATCAGAGTCAGAATGGAATTTCAGAAGTTGGAATAGGTTCGTAGCGTCATTTGTGACGTGTGTGCAAAATTTTATGTCATTCGGACGTAGTTTGGATGGTTTTGGCATTGTTGGCAAATTTTGGAAGTTCAGAAATCCTTAGGCTTGGATTCGGGGTTAATTAGGTGTTTTGGTGTTGTTTTGGGTGTTCCGAAGGTTCGACTAAGTTCGTGTATTAATATGTGACCTATTGGTGTAATTGGTTGAGGTCCTGAGGGACTCGGGATGTTTTCAGATGGTTAACAGGAAGTTTGAAGTTGGAAAAATGCAGTTGGTTCTGTTGTTCTGGTGTGGCTGCACCTGCGGATTGGGAACCGCATGTGCGGAATTTAGTCGTAGGTGCGGAGATGGGAGCTTGGGGCTTCAGACGCAGATGCGAAAGGATGATCGCACCTGCGAGCCCGTAGGTGCGAATTGGCGATCACAGATGCGGAGTGGGCTGAGTAACTGAAATCCGCATAAGCGGATATTTTTCCGTAGATGCGGAAGAACAGGTGCGCATATGGGGTTGCAGGTGCGAGACCCCTGGGGCAGAAACTATAAAAGCCATACTTTGCGATTTTGGGCATTTCTTCACATTTTTCACTCGGAATTTTGAGCTTTTGGAGGGTTTTGAAGAGGGATTCAAAGGGGAACTTGTTGAGGTAAGGTTTTTGAACTTAATACTCGAATCTACGATGAATTTCAGTTGATTAAGCATGGAAATTGTAGAAATTAGGGGGTGCAAATTTGGGGAAATTAGGGATTGGAATTGGAGAGTTTAATTTGGGTAATTGAGGGGTCAAACGAGGTCGGATTTTGGTAAATTTGGTATGAATGGACTCGTGAGGGCATGAGGTTTCTAGTTTTGTAATTTTTGTTGGATTCCGAGACGTGGGCTCAGGGGCCAGGTTTGGCTAATTTCGAGAATTTTGGTTTAATTTGATAAGTTTTATGTGGGTTTCGTTCCTTTAGCATATATTAATGATAATATACTGATTTTGGATTAGATTCGAGGCGATTTGTGGCCGACTCTAGCGGCAAGGGCATTGTGGAGTAAATTTTCGTCCGGGTTGAGGTAAGTAACGATTGTAAATCTAGACCTGAGGGTAAGAAACCCCGGAATTTTATACTATTTCACTATATTGAGGTGACGCACATGCTAGGTGACGAGCGTGTGGGCGTGCACCGTTAGGGATTGTGACTTGGTCCTTCCCGTAGCAACTAAAGAGTTGCATATTTTGATTTAAGTTGTATAATTTGCTAAATATTTTATAAGAGTTCTTATAGCTTGGGCTGAATGCCATGATTGGGGCCTTGTGCCTATACTGTTTGGACCCTCAGGGGTATTTTATACTGTTCTCACACTGTTTTGATTTGAAAGCATATCCTCAACCATGATTTTCCTGTTTACTAGTTAGTTCAGCTTCATTACTCTATTTTAAATATATGTAAGTTGTTTTTTGCTGAGTCCCCTGAATTTTACTGAAACGCCCGAGTGGCTTGTGAGGTTGATGACTGAGTGAGGCCCAGGGCCTGGTTGTGAGGATATATGGATCGGGTTGCACGCCGCAGTAATATATATATATATATATATATATATATATATATATATATATGGATCGGGTTGCATGCCGCAGTGATATTGGATCGGGCTGCATGTCGCAGCGATATAGCGCTTGGGCTGTAGGAGCCCATCCGGGATCTGTACACCCCCAGTGAGCGCAGGTACCTACTAAGTATGAGTGTTGAGTGATGAGTTTTGAGTCATGAGTGACCGTGAGGCTTTCCCGAGGAGCTAATTACGAGTGATACTTTGCCCGAGGGGCTTGTTTAGGAAATCACTATTTTCACTCTATTTTTATATTGAGCTTCCATTGAAATTGTTGAAAATATTTTTATATGATTTTCATTGAAATTGAAGTTTTTCGAGATATTTGGATTTAGATACTAATTTGGACTTTGTTGTTTTCACTGTAGACTTTATGTTGTGAACTTCATGTGATTTTACTGCTCGTCACTGCACCCAACCTTTATTTATAATTGTTACTTACTGAGTTGGCGTACTCACATTACTCCCTACACCTTGTGTGCAAATCCAAGTGCCAGGGCTTCCGAGTGAGTGTAGAGTCTTCCCCAGATTATCCCAGAGCTTATAAAGGTAGCTGCACGGCGACCGCATACTTGCTCTTCTCCCTCCTATCTTCTAGTTGTTCATTTTTATTAGACTTCTCTTGTCATTTGAGTAGACTGTATCATTCTTGTATTCTAGTTGCTCATGACTAGTGATACCGAGGTCGGGCCATTGCTTTTTATGTTTGTTTATTTTCACTTGTTTTGTAGTGTTTAATGAAAGATTTATGACGAAAAAGATTAGTAAATGAATTATTGAAAGGAATCATTTTATGCTTTGAATAACGAATCGGCTAGCCTAGTACTGCGATAGGCACCATCACGACCAGGGTGGTTTGGGATCGTGACAAGTTGGTATCAGGGCCTAGGTTGCATAGGTCTCATCAGTCATGAGCAGGTTTAGTAGAGTCTTGCGGATTGGTGCGGAGACGTTCGTACTTATCTTCGAGAGGCTGCAGAACCCTTAGGAAAATCTCATATTCTTGAATTCTTGTCATGCGAACCTATTGATTCTGGTAACTAAACTTCTGTTGTTTCATTCTCACAGATGGTCAGGACACGTGCTACCGGGCAAGATGATCAGCCACCAATTGGACCCACGAGGGGTCGAGGCCGTAGTCGAGGCCGTGGTAGGGGTAAAGGGTGCAGCCCGCGCAGCAGCCGGGGCAGTACCAATAGAACCACCCGTTATTCCAGATCAGGTCCCAGCCGCAGATGTTCCAGTGAGACCATCCCAGGCACCGGCTATGCCTATTGTTATCCCAGGTCTTCAAGAGACCTTGGCTCAGATCTTGACCGTGTGCACCAGTCTTGCTCAGGTGATCGCTGTTTCTACTACAACAGCTACTTCTCAGGGCGGGGGAGGCACTCAAACACGACCCTGCAACCTTAAGACTCCATCATCTCCCACAGTAAACGGCTTAGCACCACCATGCCGCATTATGTCCCCAAGGAAAAACAAATAAGGGTCGTCATACTGCCGATCTCTGATACGCTCAAACAAGGAAGACCAATTGTACAATCTAGAACACGACTGGACTCTGAAATATCCAACCTCACAAACTGATTGCCCAAAGTCTGAAAATTTGATGCAAGCGGTCTCTCACCGACTGGAATGAACGCAAGGCTGCCCATACTCACTGCCTTTCTACTCAATGCGTCGTCCACCACATTGGCATTCCCGGGATGATACAAGATAGTGATATCACAGTCTTTCAATAGCTCCAACCACCACCTCTACCTCAAATTGAGATCCTTTTGCTTGAACAAATACTGAAGGCTCCGATGATCCGTCAAGACCTCACAGGACACGGCGTGCAGATAGTGCCTCCAAATCTTCAGGGAATGAACAATGGATGCCGACTCTAAGTCATGGACATGGTAATTCTTCTCATGAACCTTTGGCTGCCACGACACATATGTAATCACCCTGTGTCACGACCCCAAATCCTAACAGGTCGTGATGGTGCCTATCGTGGAACTAGGCTAGCCAACCATCACACTGCTATGATTTTGTTCAATTAAAATAGTTCACAATTAAATAATAAGCAAGCAACCACATCATAATTAATAA
>ML299862.1:0-12885 GCA_005239495.1 Nicotiana undulata | reverse complement strand
ATATATAGAGAGAGAGAGAGAGAGAGAGAGAGAGAGAGAGAGAGAGAGAGAGATAAAAACTAACGCTCTCTCCTCTCTCTCCTCTCTTTTTCTTGCATTTTCATGCACGTCTAGGGCAGCCATGGCTGCTGTGAGCTCTCCCCAGCCTTTGGATATGGGAGAGGCAATCCAAAACATTGATGAAACACGTTCTAACCTTAATCCAAAGCATACATATGCTGCGCAACTTCAGTCCAAACAATCTGCCGCAGTTTCGTCAAAAATCGATTTATTTCTTGTTAGTGTCCTTCATGGAGAACCAATGATTGAATTTTCTGTGGATGAGGTTAATGATTTCAAGAGAGAAGAAGGAATACATCAAGCACTAATCATGAAGTTTTCATATGGAAAACCTGAGTTACAGGAATTTAGAAAAATATTTTCGTCGCAATTTGATGTTCAAGGTCACTGCAATATTGGGCTGCTGGAATTTCGTCACTTATTAATAAGTTTTGATCTTTATAGTGACTATGTTCATTTGTTATCAAGATCAACTTTTTACGTCAAGTCAAAAGGTGATGAATTCTTTTTCATAACATTCCCATGGACGTTAGGATTCAACCCAAAGGAGGAAACGTCCATGGCAGTCGTGTGGATTTCCTTTCCAAGTTTGCCGCCTAATTTCTTCTCTAAGAGGTCGTTAATGTCTATTTCTTCAGATGTTGGTAAAGTTATTGTTGTGGACAAGGTGACACAAGAAAGAACATGACCTAGTGCTGCAAGGGTCAAGGTAATTCTGGATTTGCTCGACAAACATCCTAAGAAGGTTAAGCTACAGATTGGGGACAAAATTTCGAGTAAAATAATCGTTCATTACCAGGAGGTGGTGTATGAAAACCTTCCTAAATATTGCACGTATTGCAAACATCAAGGACATGACGAGAAGGTGTGTCGAATTATGAAAGACCAAGCTGGAACAGAGGTGGTGACAGAAGTTATTACAGTTGATGAGAATCTGCCTAATATGGAGGTGGACAATATTGAGAAATTACAGGGTGATTCTAGGGATTACTTAAATGCTAAAAGATCTAGCCAAAGAGTTAATGAATTACTAGAAAAAAATACCATTAGAGGTAAGCTGGAAGTTGAAGCACCAAAAGAAAAATCTGTCATGCCGCAGGTATCGCAAACTGATGGAGGAAAACAAATTGATATTGTGAACAATAACAAAGTTGTGAATCGTACTGTTGATGGTACCCTTGTAGGTGAAGTTTCAATGATCGATAAAGGTTCACCTAAACCTACACGTGATGTTCCTGCTAAGACAGCATTAGCGAGGATTTTTAATGTGGTGAATCCAATTGTGAAAATCTATGATAAGCAGAATCTGGCTCAAACAGGAACTGGTATTTCTACAAAAATACTAGTTGATCCTAATGTTAAATTGTGAATCAGGAGATGCAACAATATGCTATAGGCTTAAAGGATGCTACTGTTCCATTGAGGCGAGGTGCAAGAATGCATCTAGATACTGCTGATGCAATGCAGGCTGATGCTGACCGAGAAAAAATAAACATGGTACCTGATGATCAAAATTATGTGGGGCAAGATAAGATAGGTGTAGGGGAAGTAGGTTCTGCAACTGCTACTGGTGCTAAGGCAGTTGGTGATCGAGCTCCTGCTGGGGTGGCTAAAACTACTGTTGAGCGAGCAACCAATGCCAAGAATCATGCAATAGATATAGTAGCAGGACATGTTGACAAATCTGGAATTAAAGCAGCTACAATATGTTCAAATTTGGAGGCAGTGAGTAAGACATCAATTGGAGTTGATCGTGAAAGAGCTGGGCAATCTATAACAGCCTAGGATTCTTTAGACATGCAACAAACAACACTCAATAATTCGTAGGAGTTGAAGGTTGCTTATGATCCTATTCTTGATAATGCTATTGCTGATGCAACTGAGGTACACGAACTAAAGCAGGCCACAACTACAACTGGTAATCAAACAATTGTGGCTCATACTGCTGGGGCTAAGAAGTGGTCAGTTATATCACCAAACAAAAGGGCTTCTGCAGATCATAAAAAACAGGATGTTACAGCAGAAAATATTAGGTGTACTAATTCTTTTGATGCCTTGATTAATGAACAGGAAGATGGAGAGCATAATGCTGGTAAGAAGTTTGAACAGGTGTGTGGTGATGCAAAGTCAAAATATGGAAAAAACAGCTCTCAATGTAATATACAGCGTCAAAATTCCTCAAATGCTGGTGTGGTTCACGCTGCAACACATGAGCTACTTTACCTGGTTGCAAAATCAAGTAGCAATGAAGGAGTGGATATGATTTTGGATATGCAAATTACACCAGACAGTAGCAAACACGATCAGGAAAATAGAAACTTCACTAACAAGTTGGGTGTCCGACGAACCGCCTCGGTGAATAATTTGATTGGAAATTTGAGGGATAATCAAGTGGTATCAACAACCCTACAAGATGACATGATGAACAAGCAAATTGTTCCATGCACCAGCAAAGAAAAAAGTCGTCAAGGAAGTGATAAATTGGTCGAAAATTCTAGTGTTCAACGAAATGCTTCAGTGAAGAATTTGACAGAAGACCTAACAAGCAATCAGGCACATAGTACCACTGCTCCAACATTGATTTTTTCCAGTCCACAAGTGGAAAAAATTATTAAACAGGCCCACACAGAAATGGTAATGAACACCACTTTGGTTAAACAACCAATAGCGACTTTGAACACATCCATGTTTGAAGTTCCTTCACAATCTTTTGAGTTGTGTCGTGAGTATGGAGGAGAATCTGGGAAACTGATGCTTTCCACTGGAAACAATAATGACATTATACAAGCTAATGTGGGGGCTATGGTTAGTAAATCAAAGTTGTGGGCAGATCAATGTGAGTATGAGGGTGAAGAAGACTAGGCAGATGAGTTTGCAGGAGACTCAAATGAGGAAGATGATCAAGAAAGTGAAGAGGACGAGATGTTATCAGTTGGCTCGCCTTCTTTGCCTAGAATTAGCAGCTCTTCAAAGGTAGGATCAAGAAGTAAGATTAATGCTAAGGCACCAGATTTCATTCCTTTATCGAGGCAGCAGCTTGAAAACAAAAGTGAAGCTCGATCGAAGGCAATGACAGTAACAAAGCAAGCTGGGCAGCAACAACAGTTAAACATAAATGTTTCTGCTGCTAATTGTGTAAATGAGCGACAGGAAGCAGCTTTAATTCCAGTTATCAGTTTGGAGGAAAGAAAATTATTGGATGCGATGGTGAGTTCCAAACCTTTAACTGTGTTAAATCAAACTGCTTTGAGCACTGGTCGTCCAAGAAAACACAGGAATAAGGTGAAAGCCATTGAGTTACAACAAACTTTGGTAAATATTCACGATAAACAGGCCTTGGTGACACAAGGTATTGAGCAGGACATGCCAAATCCGATGAAACTAGGCAGAAATATGTATGAAGAGGGCGAGGAAGATGAAATTCTGAATCAATATAGGGCTGAGGCAGCAAGAAAAGGTGATTTATCACCTATGCATAGCAGCAAAAGAAAGAAGAAGAGAAAAAAGCTGGGACGGCAAGGTGAGTTAAGATGCAAACATAAGGCGACTTCCGATGAGAGTTGCTAAACAAAAACAAGTTGTTCCAAATACGTAAACAAAGTCAACCCGTTCAAAAAAGAAACCGTGAAGTTAGAAGACATTTTAAAGAAAGTTCAAGATGAAGACAAGCGTCTACAAGTTGAAGATTTCACAAAATTAGAGATGAGAGAGCATCACTGTTATTTCTATATTTTTTTATTCTACCATCACATTCGCATAGTTTTATGTAATATTATCACAGAGTATGTTATAAACTCTGTGATGATCATAGAATACTTAGTTCTAGATAGTTCTTTCTTTTTACATGCATGTTTGTAGGTGAGGCTATTTTATGCCTTGATAGGATTAGTAAGGTAAGGTTTAGCCCAATATTGTCTGCTCAGGTCCTATGCCTTTGGGAAAATACCCCAGCGACTATGAGATTATACGCCCTCGTGAGACTTTGCCGGCAGCTACACCATGATCCTCTACATGAGGCTACCATATAGGGCCTTGTGAGGCGCAGAGGAGTGATTATATAGCCAAGGCATAGAGGCAACACTACTTGTGTTATTGTCCCCCTTATTTGTACTTTTCTTATGTGGTTCTTTTTCTTTTTCTTATTCATAACACTAGCCCTAGGCTCCTCACCTAGTGGATTTGCTTTAAAAAAAATAATTATATGACCAAACACCACAGAACAGAGAAAATTGGTTAAAAAAATAAAACTTTATTCAAACTGTAAAAGAAAAAGAAAATTACAATGGAGCAACACATAATAAAACAATTTATTACTCCCTAGCGTCTTTTCAAACAATTGAATTGTTATAATCTTGTTTGGCGTATAGCTGAGCACAAATAAGTGAATAAGGAAAGAATCTGAACAATGTATTAGCATCACAAGGTATACAATTATACAAATAAAACTCGACATTTCATAAATTGACAATACTAGTTTCATGTTGTATCCAAAACAGAAAAAATGAGCAATAAAAACTACAGCCTACTGGCTACTTAATCACATTATGAACAATTAGGTTCCAAGATTAAATCAACTCAAAGTTAGAACTTACTCATAAATCACAAAGAGGTAGTACGAAAAGGAGAAACAGAGATAGAAACTAACCTAGAACATGGGTCCGTCACAAATCTGCCGTACGCCACCTGTTTTCTTGTCGTTCACCGATTGCTGCCGTACACCGTTAATTGTGCGAATGTTTCAGAAAACAACTAAAGAAACAAAAAATTGTAGAACCCCTTTTTCAATTTCTGATTCAATCGGGAAAAAACAAACATGGAGAAGAAAGAAGAAACAGAACAGATTAAAGAACAAGAAATTAAACTCACTCTTGATTGTGTGAAATCGCTTGGAGAGAGAGATGAATTTTAACACCAACCTAGCTTCTGAGTTCTTTGCAACTTCTGAATTTTGATGAAGATTAGTAGCACCCTCTTAGGGATTTTGATGGCCTACTTTTTAGTTTTGCCTCTTAGGGGTAAAATTTAGGGATTTTGTGAAAGTATTTTGGAGGGATTAAGGGTGAAAGTGAATTTGGAGGGATTACCGTGAAATTTTGGAGCCTTTTCTTTTTTACTTTTTTATTCGTCAGTTTCGCGCTCGAGCTATCCTGCTGAAATCAATTATTAGAGACCAGATATTAACTTTTGTATAGACCAGAATAAGATTGGTCGTGTATTTAGAAAATAAATTTGTCTTTTAAAGACCAAAAGAAATTCTTATCCCTATAAGTACACTTTTAGGGACCATATTTAAAACTTGTCGCTAAATGCTGGTCCCTAATAAGGCTTTTTCTTGTAGTGGTCAGAGATCGTGGTGTGCGGTGGTTCAAGATTTGAATAAGTATTCCTAATATAGGCGACTCGAGAAAGATGATCTTCGGAAAGGTTTAAAGTTGTGGTGATCGGCTGGTTTAAGTGCTACAGAGAATGATATTGAATTGAGGCAACAATGCAGCATACGATGAAGGAAGACATGTGAGAAGTGTCAGGTGGCGGATAAAGTTCTAAAAGTCCAGGTGTAAGAAACGGAAGTCAGGTAGTTGCTTAAAGGAGTGAGTTTAACTAAAGTTGGAAAGGGGCAGCGTAGCATATGAGTTCTGTGGTAATATAGATGCTCATCTTGAGGAGAAGTTTGGAGTGATTTGAGAATTTTAGTGGACGGTGATTGTGTCCACGGGCTTAAATTGAAATGTTGGTTATTACGGCGGAGGATTGCATGCAACGGAGAAAAGGTTTCTCTGACTTGAAGAAGGATGCAATATAGCGGTGAATTGGAAGATATTGTCGCGCATTTAGTTGATGTCCATGAAGAGTGATCAGACTGGTGTAGTCTGTGAATGAGGACGGGATTAGGATGGAGCATCGAGGTTGTAGTAATTGTTCCCCCGTGCAACAACGTGGGAGGATGTCGGCATGTAATTTCCACATGTGGGTTATCTCCTGTGAGCAAGTTAGCGGTCTTGTGGTTGGAAAGTTTCTACAAGGAACTCTAGTGGCTATTGGGTAGGAGGCCGAATGTGTGAATGATGCTAGAGAATTTGAGTATTCATGGAATGCTAACAGGAGAATTTTGAAGAATTGGACGGGTCGGTTTAGCAAGATCATATCAGCAATGAAGAAAGAATTTCGGTGGGATCTAGAGTGGTGCAAGGAGTAGCTTCAGGCTAAGTGGGAGAGTCCCACCGCCTGCAATTGGGTTGAATGATTATCTTCTCATGGGGTTGCGGATTATCGGCGTATTGGCAAGTTATTACAGCTAAGGGGAAAGGAGGAATATGGTAATTGAGCATGGGATTTGATAAATGTGTGCAAAGGTTGGCCTTATTTGACCAAGGTTAGGCTTTGGAAGACTCAGAATTTATGCTTAATGCATAGGCGAGTTATAAGGGTAGTGACTCAGTCACGTGCTTCATTGAGAGGGTGTTCGTATACTAGAAGAGCCTAGGAGTTGATTGTATTCATGTCCAAGTCAGAGTGGGTGACTCTCAATAGTGGTCCTAATGGATTCAAAGTTTAAGAATGCGGTGCTTAAGGGTTTCATGTCCGCAGTATGGCTAAGGATTGGTCCTTGCAACAGATTGTGATGGGAGTCCCGGAATGTTCTATGATATTTTTAGTTTGCATTATAGTATTGTAGGAATGAGAAAGATAAACTCCGGATTTGTAGAAAGATTATCAGGATGGGTATATCAGTCGAAGTTGTGAATGCGCACAAGGAGGGTATGAGACGATTTGTGGGATTGAGACAACATGGTCTCGTGAATCAAGGCCACTCAAGATGAGTGAGGATTGAGTTCGTTATGTGTTGAATGGAGTTGCTATTATTCTGAGGCAATTAAGGATAATTAAAAGAAGATAGATTGGTTTGCCATGGTTGAAATGGCACACGTACGGTAGTGATCAGTTCCTTCAGTGTGATTAAGTTATGCATGTGGCTTGTTCCAGTGTGTGCGAGGCTTGTCGGTCACCGTAATAGATTTTATTTGGAGGCACTCAAGTATTATGGCTTGTCAGGTGTAGGCGGATCCCGGGAGAATTATGGTGGTATAGACTATTCCTTGAGGATTTGCCTATTTTGTGATTATGAGAATTCACTCGTGTGTTGTTATGGTTATCTTGAATTGAGGCAAGTAAAAGGGGTTTCTATATGATGATGTGTTCACCCTATTAGTGGTTCAGGAGTTATGATGGAATTCTTATGATATTCCATATTGGCATGTTAGGTGCAGTAAACAGTATGTAACTGGAAATAAGGATCAAGATTGCGGTTCGATGTTAACAAGGATGTCATGATCTCGGATGAGCAAGAAAAAAGGGATTTGAATGTTCAGAGTAAGCTGGTGTTGTCTTCAGTGTCACCTGAGATCAGTGTTTGGTGAAAGAGGTTTTGCATCCTGGTTATGGGTTCTTGGTTTGTTTTACATCGTTAGTGTGGCCGATGGTGTGGATGTGCAGACTTGTTGCCAGGTGTGGAAGGACGTGGGAGAATGACCACGGGAAGAACGTATGAGTGTGACATGTAGTCACTTAATGTGTTGAAGATTCAGACTGAGTATAAAGAAGTGTAATATTGCTTTTTTGAGAATTTATGCCTGGAAGGCGTTCAGTTCATTTTGTTGTGGATTGTGGGGTGTTTGTCCCGGCTATGCTAGTTGTTCTTGCGTATTATGGGAGGAAGTGGGTTAATATGGACCCAGGTAAGGCTATCAGTCGAGTACAGTGCGAGCAGAATCGGCTTGAGGGTTGTGAATGGATTCAAATATGGTTATGGGCTCCATGTGAGTCAGATGTGTTCATTTCAGTATAGCGCTCCTCAAGGAGGGGTATTGGAATATTGGATGCTGCTCCATCTTCGTCCATTTCATGTAATGTGATGTTGTGCCTGGTGAGTTGTGAAACGGCTTGATAATTTCCTATGTGTTGAGTTTCCGTGTAGTGATGATGTTTGGTGAGAAGAATATATATATATCGCACCTTAGTTGTGTTTGAGTTTTGTAACATATGGCTCTATCAGTCTCCCCGGGATGGTATTATGCACTAAGCGTGCTGGTAACCGACATTCGATATTTAGTGGTATGAGCAATTTAGCTCGGTGTGTACCTCCTTATGTAAATTTTATGTGTGGTTCGGGTGGCACGCCTCCACGGGTATGTTATTTGGATCGGTTTGCACGCCGCAACAATGTGATGTTGAGTAAGGTTCCCTATATTTATTTTTCTTGTATTTTGCTTCCTATTTTTCGGAGGAAGGTTCATATTAATTGTGTGAGTCGAGTAGTCCCTTTCATAGTTCGTTTTCTATATGTATCGCGTTCGAGTTGTGGCCTATCGGCACGTTGTGGCATCATCTAAGACTGTTGGTCATGTCTGGAGTGATTTATTGCCTGAGCAGTTCATACTGGGTGAGATGAGATTATTGGATCAGGGGTCAGTGCGATAAGAATATGTGAAGTACATTAAAGAACAAATACCATCATTTGGTTCGTGATGAGGCTATGGTTCTAGTCAAGAGGAGAGATTCAATGATTGGTAAACTCTGCAGTTGGTTGTGAATTTCTATTCATCTCCTCTATTGTGGTGGTGTCGTTAGCGTTATAGCAGGACTTATATATATGTGTCCTGAGGTGAATTGGGAGCATCAGATTTGTGAAATTTTTGGCTATTAAGGTTCAGGGAATTTCATTGTGGTAGTTGATACGGTGTTCATATGTTTGAAACAGGCTTGGCAGAGGATTTCTGGTGTTGAAACCTAGTTCTAAGGCCCATCTGCCTAAATATAAGGGGATATCTTCAGAATTGTTTGAGAAAGTGTACTCAACTGGGTTGTGGTAGCACGGGCAGGTGCACGAGGTGTTAAACAGTGATTTCAGATAACTCCAAAGTTGTTATTAGCACGTTCAAGGATGCACGTATGTTTAAGTGAGAGAGAATGTAACGACCCGATCGGTCGTTTTGAGCTCTAGCGCGTCATTCAGCGGGTTGAGGATATGAGTAGCTTCGTTGCAGGTGTTATGACTGGTAGGCTTGGTCGAAACTGAATTTTGGGAAGTTCGAAATCGAATTGGAAAGAAAGTTCTCATTTCGGAAGCCTTAAGTTGGAAGAATTGACTAAGATTGGATTTTTGAGTAAACAACCTCAGAATCAAGATGTGAAGGTTCCAACAGGTTGGTATGATTATTTTGGACTTGGGGGTATGTTCGGATCGGGTTTTGGATAACCCAAAAGAAATTCAGTGTATATTGTGGAAGTTAGCATTTTAGAAGAAATTTCATAAGTCTGGGTTGAAGTCCATTTAAGTGATATTGATATCTGTTTGGTATTTCGAGTCTGGGAATAGCTCTGTATGGTGATTGTGGAGTTGGGAGCGCGATCGGATGTAAATTCGGAGGTCCGTAGGTTATTTTGAAGTCATTTGGCTAAAGATAGAAATTTGAAGGTTTTTGAGAAATCTGACCGGAAGTGGAAATTTTGATATCGGGGTCGGAATACGATTCCGAAAGTCAGAGCAGGTTCGTAATGTTGAATGTGACTTGTGTGCAACATTTGGGGTCAATAGAACGTGATTTGAATGGTTTTGGCATCGAATGAAGAAGTTTGAAATTTCAAAGTTCATAAAGCTTGAATTGAAGTGCGATTCGTGGTTTCGGCGTTGTTTGATGTTATTTGAGGCCTCGAGCAAGTCTGTGGGATGTTATGGGACTGAGTCGTGTAATTGTACGGGGTCCCGGGGGCCTCGGGTGTGTTTCGGGGTAATTTCGGATCATTTTTCCCTATTTTGTTGTTGTTGTTTTCTGGTGTCACTAGTTTGCATTGCGATCGCGGTTCTTGGTGTGCGATTGCGAAGAAGGAAATTTGAGGGATGGAATCTGGCTTATGCGATCGCAGGAAGTGGAGTGCGATCGCGAAGAGGAATCTAGGGGCTGCTGGATTGGCTTATGCGAACGCAGGGGGAGGTGTGTGATCGCGAAGAAGGAAGTTGGAGGCGGCAGGTTGTTGGCTTATGCGATCATGGGGAAGAGTGTGCGATAACATAGTGTATTTTGGAGGCCACTGGGACTTGGGTTATGCGATCGCGGTTGGAGGAATGCGATCGCATAGAAGGTTGTTTCTAGGAAGTGAAGTATTTTAAAAACGAGATTTTGGCCATTTCTTTCATTCTTTCATTTGGTGTGGGCGATTTTGGAGAGCTTCAGGAGGAGATTCTCATCAAGAAACTCTAGGTTAGTGATTTCTTCCCATTTTTGAGTTAAATACTTGGTTTATACATGGGTTTGAACATGAAAATTTATGAAAAATTTGGGAATTTTGAAGAAAACCCTAGAATTGGTAATTTGGATTGTTACTACGAATTTGAGCATGAAATTAAGAGTGAATTATATATTGGAGTTAGTAAAGTCATGGATAATCTTTATCTTCGAAAAATTTAGGAATCCGGGCACGTGGGACCGAGGGCGATATTGTCAACTTTTCAAGTGGAATTGAGAATTTATATAAATTGAATTGTTATAAGCATTAGACTATATTTTCATTGGTTTGCCCGTTATTTGGATAGATTTGGGGCGTTGTGAGTCAATTTGAGTCGTTGGAAGGGTTTGCAGGTCGGTTAGTAACTGAATACCTAAGAAGGTTAAAGTTTATTTCCTTAATCATCTAGAAAGAGAAATGATTCTCCTGGGATAATTGTTTCTTGATAAAGCATGTTTTATTTGCCGTACTTGTAACCATACTGATAAATCTATAATATTTAAAACATTATTGAATTTGGCAAATTAATTTCCAGAAAAGATTTAAATACTAACTTCATGTCCATTAAAAGAGAATTTTATCACTTCCTTGAGTAACTGTATACATGATAAACTGTGAATTTATCGTGTGAATATGTGTACCTATGATTACATGAGTCGCACGTATGATTCGCGAGCAGGGTAACTCTATTATTTATATATGACCGCGTCGCATGATCGATTCGCGAGCGGGGTAATAGATGCATCTATGGTTCGAGTCGTTCGACCCTTCGGCAGTGCACCTTTTATTATTGTTGGTCCGCGCCGTTCGACCCTCGGCATTTCTTGCGCATGATAATTGCTGCGTACTTTATGTGATTATTACATGTTTACTGGCCTTGGAATTATAAATTGTCAATTGAAATGATGGAGATTTAAAGTATTAAATGTGAAAGAAGTTGCTATTTCCTATCATTACTTATTAAATTGCCTATGATATTCATGATTAGCGTCACCCTTGATTTTTTACTAAATTGACCTCTAGCAAGTGTCAAATTCGACCTCTCGTCACTACCTCTTCGAGTTTAGGCTGGATACTTACTGAGTGCACGTTGTTTTCGTACTCATGCTACACTTGTTGTGCATTTTTATTGCACAGGTACATTCATAGCTAGTGACCCTGCTTGACGCAGTGATGTGGCCGACTTGGAGACTTAGATGAGCTGCACCATGCGGAGACTACCCGCAGCCGACAGAGTCTCCCTCAGATGTATTGTATTTTTATTTTAAATTCCTTGTCCAGTTTGTATTCCGGGCAAGTATTGTAGTACATGTATAATTCCTAGATATTTGCTCATGCACTTGTGACACCGGGTTCTGGGATGTGTTTGGGATGTATTTTATTAAAATGGATTGTTAAACCATCGTATTTACTTAGCTGATTTTTATTCGATTATTATGTAATAAAGTGAAAGGTAACGATTTCAAAATGTTAAAACATGAATTTAATTCAACTATTTAATGATTGGCTTGCCTGACAGTGGTGTCCGACGCCATCCCGACCTTAATGGATTTTGGGTCGTGACAATAACAACTCGATCGGTCATTTTGAGCTCTACCGCGTCGTTTGGCGGTTTGAGGCCATGAGTAGCTTCACTTAATGTATTATGATTTGTACGTGTGGTCGGAACTAAATTTCGAGAAGTTTGGAGTTGATTTGGAAAGAAAATTCTAATTTTCGAAAGCTTTAAGTTGGAGGATTTGACTAAGGTTTGACTTTTGAGTAAACGACCTCGGAATTGGGATTTGAAGGTTCCAACAGATTCGTAAGATGATTTTGGACTTGGGCATATGTCCGTATCGGGTTTGGATGACCCGGGAGTGTCTCAGAACCTATTGTGAAAAGTTAGTATTTTGGAAGGATTTTATAAATTTCGTTTGAAGTATATTTTAATGCCATCGATGTCCGTTTGGGATTCTGAGTGTGGGAATAGCACTATATGGTGATCCTGGTCCGGGTGTGGATTTTGAGGTCCGTAAGTGATTTTAGGGTCATTTGGGAAAAGTTTGAATTTGAAGGTTTTGTGGAAAAGTTTGATCGGGAGTAGACTTTTTGATATTAGGGTCAAATTCCGCTTTCGGAAGTTGGAGTAGGTCCATAATGCCGAATGTCACGACCCAATTCTCCCTCCGACCGAGTCTCGTGACGGCACCTAGTCTAGACGACTAGGTAAGCCTATACCTTAAGCGAAATTTAGATAAAACAGGTAAAATAACAGTAAGTGAAATAAATCATAGTAAAGTCGACGCCGCTCGGCATTAACAGTTACTTTACCCAGAACCCGNGTTTCATCTACAAGTACTACAACTTCAAGATAGGAAGGGGACTCGGAGATCTGCGGACGCTGCAGATTATACCTCGAGTCTCCTGATACTGCTGCTGCTGGCTAGCTGAGATACCGCATACTAGGACCTAGATCTGCACATGGGGAAAACATGTGCAGAAGGGCGTGAGTACTCCACATTCGGTACCGAGTAAGTGCCAAGCCTAACCCCAGTCAAG
>ML299861.1:0-31972 GCA_005239495.1 Nicotiana undulata | reverse complement strand
TATATATATATATATATATATATATATATAACGCTTCGTTGTACTAATTTAACTACATATAAAAGTGATTTTTAATTTTGACCAATGTTGACCTGAAAGAGACCAACTTTGGTCGCTAATTATCCAGAAATTAAAAATTAGCGACCAAAGTTGGTCACTAAATTTAAATCAGATTTATTTATATTTTATAAAATATTTTAAATAATAATATAATTATTAAACGTTATAACTGGGTCCCAAATCAGCAACCAAAGTTGGTCGCTACTTGCTTTCCCTTTCATAACCGAACAACTTTGGTCGCCAATTTTAAATAATATTTATTTATATTTTATAAAATATTTTAAATAATAATATAATTATTAAAATGTTATAACTGGGTCACACATTAGCAATCAAAGTTGGTCGCTAATTTCAATATTTATTTGACCAAGCAAGTCTGACCAGCCCGGTTAACACGTTGACCACTTTATCGACCGAAAAGCGACCAACCTTGGTCGGTAAATTATTTAAATTAGTTATTTAATAATTTTCTCCAAATTAGCGACCAACTTTGGTCGCTTTTTTTGACTGACCAACTTTGGTCGCAAATTTTTGGTCTCTTTTTACCGGATTTCTAGTTGTATAAATAAAATATCATAGGATATAAATTTTGAAAAGAAAGAGTTACGAGAGAAATAAAAGCATCGTGTAGAATTAACTAAAGATTTCACACCACCATATTAAGAGTAATGAAATTTGCTTAATATCCTGATCGGGGCTTCCTTATTGTCCTCATGTTTTTAACATGAATTTTTATGGTGTATCTACAGTTAAAGAAATACTAAAATAGTTAATACAAATACGAGAAATGATAATCACATTGATTCTCTTCTGCTGCAATCTTTTCTATTCACAACAACAGAAAATGAGCAATCTAAACTCAACATGAGAATACTATGTAATGTAATTCCTTGTCCAACAACATTGCTCTAAATTCGATAGAAGTACCACCTAAAAAATCTCTCGTAATTTGTTAACATCTCTTATGCTAATGAATCAAGCCAAATGTGGGAATATGCAAGAATGATGCTAGCGTTGAGCGTAAAGTACTAAAATCCAAAGAAAGACTGAAAAGGAAGAAGATAAATAAAGAAGAAGAAAGTGAAAACAACAAGTACACCAAAATGTACAACAACAACAACAACCCAGTATAATGCCACAAGTAGGGTTTTGTCACGACCTGAAATCCCACCATTGGGCCATGACTGCGTCTAACGTTGGACCCGCTAGACAAGCCAACGTATACAATATCATTAACATACTAACATTAAAAATGCAGAGTTTAAGTAAAGCATCTAATATTCTTTTTCCAAATGCGGAAGCAGATAAATTCTGAAAATAACTCAAAACACTAATAACACGATTCGTTAACAATATCCCAGCACCTGGAGTCACTAACTCACGGACTGACTAAGAGGTTACTAAATACAAAGTCTGAAGAAATAATACATAAACTGTCTGAGAACTAAAATAAGACAGAATAGAAAGATAAGGATAGAGGAGACGCCAAGGCCCACGAACGTCTACGGGTCTACCTTGTAATCTCTGAAGTGGACTGAAGGATACTCCCTCAATCAGTGTCCACCGGGTCCGGCTGCGGGATCTGCACAATATAGAGAAGTGACCTCAATCAGTGTCCACTGGGTCCGGCTGCGGGATTAGAGAAGTGCAGGTGTAGCATCAGTACAACCGACCCCATGTACTGAGCAAGTGCCGAGCCTAACCCCGACCGAAGTAGTGGCGAGGCTAGACACGACAACGATAATCTACCTGTACAGTTCTACCAAAAATATAGCAAAGAAGTGACAATTATATATCATATAAGCAAGGGATACGGAGACAAGTAAGGGGGCAATAGGTAATTAGCAAAATGAGATGTTGAATACAATAAATAAGCAGATAAATGAATGGCACGGCATCACCCTTCGTGCTTTACTCTCGTCCTCACTATGCAACAGATAAATATATATGAAATGCTTGCAATAATAAATGAAATGAATGGCACGGCATCACCCTTCGTACTTTACTCTCTTCCTCACATTGCAATAAATAAATAATGAGTGATATGAATGAATGGCACGACATCACCCTTCGTGCTTTACTCTCTTCCTCGCATTGCGATAAATAAATAATGAATGATGTTAATGAATGGCACGGCATCACCCTTCGTGCTTTACTCTCTTCCTCACATTGCAATAAATAAATAATGAGTGATATGAATGAATGGCACGGCATCACCCTTCGTGCTTTACTCTCTTCCTCACATTGCGATAAATAAATAATGAATGATGTTAATGAATGGCACGGCATCACCCTTCGTGCTTTAGCCTCTTCCTCACATAGCAATAAATAAATAATGAATGATGTTAATGAATGGCACGGCATCACCCTTTGTGCTTTACTCTCTTCCTCACCCAAGTAATATCAACAACAAATCACAAACTTGGCAAGGAAATCAATTACCGGAATTCAATTCACAACCACCCGACACGGGAAATAACAATCAAAGTCAAACACATTTGCCCGGCAAGGGTCTCAGCTATAACCAATTCCTTATAAGGACATAACTTCCCAAAAGAACTTCTTCATAACACGATAATCATTGAGGCAATAACAAGGAATTAAGCAAAAATGGACTCACAGGCATACTTTGACACACAATGCATAGGTACTCGTCACCTTACCTATGCATTGAACATGATAAACATATAACACATAGAGCACAATACCTATTCCCTCACCAAAGTTAGGCAAGACACTTACCTCGGGTCCAAAATATAGCAATCAACCCTCTAACACCGCATTTCCTTTAGAATTCAACTACGAAATGGTATTATCTAGACATAATTAACTGAAGTGTATCAATAATGACTCAATAAATCAATTCCATAGCCTAATTACCCATTTCCAAGCATTCTTCCAAAAATACTAAAATTCGACCCCGGGCCCGTTTGGTCCAAACACGAGGCTCGGACCAAAACCCAATTTCTCATACCCCCACGAGTTAGAATATGTAATTTGTTTTGAAATCCGACCCCAAATTGGGGTTGAATTGCCCAAAATTCCCAAAAACCTAACTCTACCTAAAACCCCTAATTTCTACTTTGATTTTAGGCTTTTAGGCCTAGATTCTAGTGTGAAATCTTGTAAAAAGAAGTTAAGGAGTAAAGAAAATGAGTTAGAAATCACTTACAAATCTTTTGGAGAAGAAGGAGTGTTTGGAAAATCGCCTTTTATGTTTTTAGGGCTTTGAAATATGAAAATAACTAAAATTCCCGTATAATTATACCCATTTCTGGTCCCCCACCACGGTCAGCGAAGAAATGACCGCGGCCGCATTAGCAAATGACAAGGAAAGCTGAAGAAACCGAGAAAAGATGACTGCAGTGACATGCTTTAGTATTTTGGCCATAACTTTCTCTACATACGTCCAAATTACGATTTCATTACCTTTCTAGAAACTAGACACGAAGGGCTACAACTTTTGTTTTTGAATCATCTCACACTTTCTTGTATATAAAACGATATAAGCCTCCGAAGTCGGACCAGTGACCCAGCCCCACCACCACGGACCGCGAAAACATGACCGCGGCCGCGAAGCTCTCCCTCAGGTCCCCCACTGCGGCCAGCAAAAAATGGACCGCGGACCGCGGAGGTGGGTTCAGAGAACTGACCCCTTGGACCTGCAACAGTTATATTTTAGCCTAAGGACACCCCGGGACCTACCCGGGACCCACCCGAGCCCTCGAAACTTCAAATCGAGCATTCCAGCAAGTCCCAAATCATCCCACAGACTTATTAGAGTAATGAAACCACCAAAATAACATCAAAAACAATGAATTAAACTTCAAAATCCATAAAATTTTCTCAATCTTCATAAACTATCAAATTTTCCATTTTTGATCCGAAACACGTCAAACCAAGTTCGTTTTACACCAAGTTTCACAGATAGCTCATATAACACATATTAAAACTGTTCCGGGCTCCGGAACCATAATACAGGCCTGGTAACACAGGTTTCACATAAAATTCATTTTCAAAAGTCGTTATTTTTCTCAGAAAACAATTTTATTTAAAAATTCATTTCTCTGGCTTGGGACCTCGGAATTCGATTCCGGGCATACGCCCAAGTTTCATATTTTCCTACAGACCCTCCGAGACCGTCAAATCACGGGTCCGGGTCCGTTTACCAAAAATGTTGACCAAAGTCAACTTTAATCAATTAATTATTATAATTTTTAACTTTTCATCAAGTTTTCACATAAAAGCTTCCCAGCTACACGCCCGAGCTGCGCACGCATATCGAGGTGAGATTATTGGAGGCTTTCGGGGCCTCGAAACACAGATTTAGCTAAATTAACATTGAAGGACCTTGCGGGTCATCACAGGTCTGGGGAGGGTAGTGTGTACGCAGACCTTACCACTACCCTAGGGTAGAGAGGTTGTTTCCAATAGACCCTCGACATCCTTTCCTTCAAAAACTCCCCACTTTGCTCTTGGGGTGACTCAAACTCACAACCTCTTTATATACTGCATTAATGTCCATTTCACACAAAACGTAACCTCTGTAGAAGATGAGAAGGAGAGGTATAATTAGGAAAATTTGATTAGAGAATAGAAACGACTTTGGTCTTGTGATGACCCAAAAGGTCATCCCGTGTATTTATAGATAAATCTATATTCTGAAGTCATGAGAACCTCCTTCTATCTCACCTATATTTGCGTGCGTAGCTCGGGTGTGTAGCCGGGAAGCCGTTATGTGAGAAACTGATAAAAATGATATTTTTGTGTTAAAATTTGAGTAAAGTTGACTTTGGTCAATATTTTTGGTAAACGGACTCAGACCCGTAATTTGACGGTGCCGCAGGGTCCGTAGGAAAATATGGGACTTGAGCGTGTGCCCGAAATCGAATTTAGAGGTCCCAAGTCCGAGAAATGAATTTGTAAAAAAAATTAATTTTTGAAAACTATAAAGGTTTTTGAAAATAAAATTTGATGTGAATTCTATGGTATCGGGCCCGTATCTTGGTTCCTAAGCCCGGTACAGGTTCGATATGATTTATATGTGTTATCTGTGAAGTTTGGTAAGGAACGAACTTGGTTTGACGTGATTCAGATCAATAATGCAAAATTTGAAGTTTAAGAAGTTTTGAGAGTTTTTATTGATTTTGAGGTTTAATTCGATGTTTATGATGTTATTTTGGTGATTTGATTACACGAATAAGTCCGTAGGATATTTTTGAGGTTGTGTGTATATTTGGTTTTGAGCCCCGAGGGCTTGGGTGAGTTTCGGGTAAGTGTCGGAGTACAAAAACCTTAGAAACATCTGGTGTGAGTGTTGTTGCTGGTGTCCAAGGAATTACCCTATGCGAACGCACATGGTTGTGTGGGGTCTGGGTAGTTTTAAGCCTATGCGAATGCACCTGTTTGAGTGCTAACGCGGAGGGTAGTCTGAGGAAGTTGTGCGAACGCACCATGTAGGTCGCGAACGCACAACCTATGAGGGAACCTGGGGGTCTGNGGGGGGGGGGGGAGGGAGGGGCTGGGTGTATTTACCCTGTGCGAACGCGGCCCCATAACCGCGAACGCATAGGCCTGTGTCACCAACCCTTCGCGAACGCGGCCAGGAGCCAGCGAACGCGGAGAGTAAAATTGCCCAGTCATTTTTAAATTAAAAAACAGAACACTTATACGGGAATTTAGCCATTTTTCATAAACTCCTTCTTCTCCAAACCCCATAGGCGATTTTTGAAGAGCTTCATCACCATAACCTCTTAGGTAAATAATTCTAACCTTGTTTTCTTCCATTTTCATTAACATCCACTAGATTCTAGTCCTAAAAACATGGGATTTAAGGTAGAAAATTAGGGATTTGGGTAGAATGAGGGATTTTTGATTATTTGGGAATTTGACCTCGTTTTTGGGTTGGATTTCAAAACAAATTATATATTCGGGCTCATGGGGGAATGGATGATCGGGTTTTGGTCCGAACCTTGTGTTTCGACCAAGTGGGCACGGAGTCGTTTTTTTGGATTTTTGGGAAGAATGTTGGGAATTCTATAATTAAGCATTGAAATTGAATTGTTTAGTATTTATTGATGTTATTGGGTCAATTATGTCTAGATACGATTGATTTGGAGTCAGGTTCGAAAGGAAAAGCTGTGCTAGAGGCTTGATTTGGATTCTTGGAGTCGAGGTAAGTGTTTGGCCTAACCTTAGCTTGAGGGAATAGGTGTTGAGTCCTATTTTCTACGTGTTTATTCCATGTCCAATGTATAGGTGAGGTGACGGGTATCTATATGTTGTGGTCAAGCATGCCCGTGAGTCAAATATGAGTAATTATGTGATTTTCATTGAAGTTTACTGTGTTTATGGATTTGATATCATTTGGTAGTTATTCATTTGATGGAAATTCTCAGTTGTGAGTACTGTTGAGTAAGGATTCGGTTGAGGGATATGTTGGTAAGTTATATATCTGTATATGTTTGGTTATAGTTGTGTCCCTTGCCGGGACGATATTACTTTTGTTGATTATTCCTGTGTATTTAAGGTTTCTTATTGTTGATTTTCCCGTCAATTGTTGTTTTACAATATTTATGTACGAGGGGACATTCCGTGCCATGTTATTGTTATTTATGTACGAGGGGACATTTCGTGCCATGTTATTGTTCATTTATGCATGAGGGGACATTCCGTTCCATGTTGTCGATTATTTATGCACGAGGGGACATTCCGTGTCGTGTTGTTGATTATTTATGCATGAGGGGACATTTCGTGCCATGTTGTTGATTATTTATGCACGAGGGGACATTCCGTGCCGTGTTGTTGATTATTTATGCACGAGGGGACATTCCGTGCCGTGTTGTTGATTATTTATGCACGAGGGGACATTCCGTGCCGTGTTACTGATATTTATGCACGAGGGGACTTCTCGTGCCGTGTTTTGTGATATTATAGCACGAGGGGACATGCCGTGCCGTTTCTGTTTACTTATTATTTTAGAGTTGTTAGTTCTTTCTGCTATTTAATTATTTCAGTTGTTGTCTTGTTCCGTTATTTCAGTAGTTGTTATCCCTTTCTCCCCAGCATGTTTTTCCCCGTTTGTACCTAATTGTTTACTTCCTGTTATTATTCCTGCTATACATTATTGAACTGCACAGGTATTTTTTGTTTGTCGTGTACTGGTCTTGTCACTACTTCGCCGAGGTTAGGCTCGGCACTTACTCAGTACATGGTGTCGGTTGTACTGATGCTACAACTGCACTTCTTTATGTTGTGCAGATTACGGTACCGGACCCGGTAGGCATTGATTGAGGGAGTATCATTCAGTCCACAGGCGACACTAAGGTAGTCCTGCAGGCGTCCGCAGGCCTTGGCGTCACCTCCTATCCCTTTCCTTTTCTGTCTTCTCTTGCATTTTCAAGACAGTTGCACATGTTTATTTTAAACCTTTATTTTTAGTAAATCATAGACCGTCTGTGAAATTGTGATACCAGTTCTGGGAGTTATGTAAGGATTTTGTAATATCAATTATTTAAATTGATGGGTTCTTAGCTTCCGTACTATTTATTCATTTTATTCAGGTTCACTACTTTTCTTTTAAATGATAATAATAAGGAAAAAGAGTATTTTAATCGAAACGTTGGCTTGTCTAGCAGGTTCAACATTAGACGCCATCACGGTCCCGACGGTGGGAATTCGGGTCGTGATAGGTCTCTTCTAATATCACCTTCAAAGCATACAAAGAGTATGAAATTGGGAAAGAATGAGAAAAATTAAAAAAAAAAAAGAGCAGAAAATAGATAAATAGAATCCTTAGACAAAGAGATGTGTCAACTCATCTTTTATTTTCCATACTTTATATATATATATATATATACACTAGTGAAATTTTTCGCGCTTCGCACTGTTATAAGAAATATCACTAAATAAAAAAATATATAATGACATATAGCGGATGAGAGAGATAATTTTTTTTAAATTAATATAGATATAAGATAATTCTACATATTGATAAATCATATACCTAGCATTTTAATTAGAATTAGATTTTAGGTTACTGCAATTTTTCCTGATTTTCTTTTTAAAAGAAAATAAAAGAGAAAAGACTTTTCAGAAAAAAAATCCACTTACTGATATTATAATAAATGAGGAGAAAGTGAGAGGTTAATACATGACTTTTTAAGTACAATTATATGTTATATGCATGTATATAGATAATTTTTTCATGATAGTAAAACATCAGTTTTGCTAAAAGTTCTCATATTCAAATAAAAGAAATATGAAATAAAAGTAAAGAAACTAATAACGAAAAGAAAAAAAAAGAAATATGTGGAAATTACAACGTATTCTTTTTTCTATTCCTTCTTGTTATGCCATTTTTAACATTCATCTTTGTCTTTTCTTTTCTATTCATTAGTTTCCCTCTCATATTCTCCATTTCAAGGAGAACAAAGTACTTCATTTCAGAATACTTGCTCAATTATTGTGATGACCCAAGGAGTCATTTTATGAATTTAGACTCTGTTCTATGCTTAATATCCATACAAAGACTAATTTTAATTACCTCAATTTGCGTGCACAGTTCAGGTGTGAAACCGGAAAGCTTTTATGTGAAAATATAAGAAATAATAGTTTTTAGACTTGAGTCAACATTTTGAGTAAACGGACTCGGATCTGTGTTTCGATGATCCCGGGAGGTCCGCAGTAAAATATGGAACTCAGGCGTATTCCCGAAATTGAATTCCGAGGTCCCAAGCCTTAGAAATAAATTTTTGAAAGAAATTGTTTTGCTGAATTATTAATGAAATAAAGAAATGAATTAACGTGTGAAACCGATGGTATCAGACCCGTATTTTTGTTCCAGAGCTCGATATAGGTTTGTTATGATATTTAAGCCTTGTCTGCGAAATTTGGTGAGAATCGGAATTTATTTGACGTGATTCGGACGTTCGGTTGATAAATAGTGAACTTTAAGTGTTCTTGAGAAAAATAATGAGCTTTGAGGTTTAATTCATAGCTTTACATGTTATTTTCATGATTTGATCGCACGATCAAGTCCGTATGATGCTTTTAGACTTGCTTGCATATTTGGTTTAGAGCCCCGAGGGCTCGTGTGAGTTTCAAATAGGTTTGGATTGGGTTGCGCTCATTCTTTCTTATGCTTCGACGTCGTTTCTTCAAGCATCAATGATATCATATCAAACAAATGAGCTCCGATTTTTGTTTTGAATAGAGTATTAGATCCGTATCGTAATTACGGATCCGTAGCAAAAAGAATCATCGATTTTGGACATCGTATGAGGATTTAATGGCCATTTTACTAAGGTTGTCAGATTTTTCAGGTTAATTACGAAATTGCCACTGACGGCTTATTAAAAATCTGCACAATTTACAAATATTAAAACTTATATATCTCCTTCATTATAAGGTCAAATTGAGTGATTCAAAAGTCTAACTTGACTAAAATTTCACAAGGAATCCATTGGTGACATAAAAATCTAGTTTCAGGATTGTTTGGCACGAGAAACGAGGCAGAATAACTGGTAGAAAAATATATATAAAACGGGCAGACTTCTTCTTCTTCAAATTTTTGAACCCCAGGAACAAATGTCTTCACCAAATATCATGCCCAAGTCATAGGTAATCAATTCTAAACTTTACTCTTTCAATTACTCATTATTTTTCATCACATTTAAATAAAAAACTAAAAAATTTCATGGTAAAAAATGAGGGTTTGGGTAGAATTAGTTAATTATGTAAAAATCAAATTTTTATATCGAATTGAGGCCGTATTTCAAAACAAATTGTATATTTGGGTTCGTGGTGAATGGGTAAACGTAATTTGGTCCGAACCCCGAGTTTAGACCAAGCGGGCCCGGGGTCGGGTTTTCACTTTTTTTTATAGAAAACTTAGGAAAAATCATGCTTTTCAATAAAGTTAGTTCATTTAGCATTAATTGATGATATTTATTTAATATGATTAGATTCGAGCAAGTTAGATGTGAATTCAAAAGGAAAAGTCGTAATTGAGCAGTGAGTGACCTACGAAATTGAGGTAAGTGTTTGGTCTAACTTTGACTTGGGTGAAGAGTATCTATGCACCACCAAATGTCCCGTTAAACATGATCCCTTCCCCGTTCCCAATTTAATTGACTCCTGTCTTAACTGTTCTATGTTCATTATTGTTTCTATGACTACTAGGCTTTATTACATTGCTGTTAAATATTATTTGGCTATTTTGGAAGAGTATTGGTTGCGTGTTTGGTTTCCTTGTGGAACAGAAAGGTTGGGCAACTTGTGTCACGACTCAAAATCCCACCGTCGGGATCGTGATGGCGTATAACGTTGAACCCGCTAGACAAGCCAACGTTACTGGTTATTCTAACTTGTTTCCTTACTTTTAACAATTGATAGGTGATATACAAGATCGGTATAAATAAAATGCGGAACAAATGAAACCTAACAATTTAATTAAATACTATTACAATTTCCACAATAAAATTCCCAGAATTTGGTGTCACAATTTCATGGACTGTCTACGAATACTACAAGTATAAGTCTGAACAAATAAAGTACTACTATCTCAGAAATAGGTAAAGACAGGAGATAAATAAGATAGGAGGTGACGCCAAGGCCCGCGGACATCTGCAGGACTACCTCAATGTCGCCTGATGGACCGAAGGGAGCCACCTAGATCAGTAACCACTGGGTCCAACACTGGGATCTGCACAACAAAAATTGTGCAGGTGTAGTATCAGTACAACCGACCCCATGTACTGAGTAAGTGTTGAGCCTAACCTCGGCGAAGTAGTGACGAGGCTAGGACACGAAGAGTAATATCACCTATGCAGTTTAAATAAAATATAACAGGAAATAACAACAGGAAGTAAGTAGTTAAGTAAAATCATGGGGGAAACATGTTGGGGAAAGGGGTAGCAATTACTGAAATGACGGAACGAGGCAACAATTTAAATATCAAAATAATAATGAGAATTAACAACACGAAATAAACAAGTGAAAAGAAACGGCACGGCATGTCCCCTCGTGCTAAAGTATCATAACACGACACGGGATGTCCCCTCGTGCATAAACATCACAATCACGGCACAGAATTTCCCCTCGTGCATAAATATCATCAACACAGCACAAAATGTCCCCTCGTGCATAAATAACATTAACATGGCACGGAATGTCCCCTCGTGCATAAACAACATAAACATGGCACGGAATGTCCCCTCGTGCATAAATAATATAAACATGGCACGGAATGTCCCCTCGTGTATAAATAACATAAATATGGCACGAAATGTCCCCTCGTGCATAAACAACATAAACATGGCACGGAATGTCCCCTCATGCATAAATAATATAAACATGGCACGGAATGTCCCCTCGTGCATAAATAACATAAACATGGCACAGAATGTTCCCTCGTGCATAAACAACATAAACATGGCACGGAATGTCCCCTCGTGCATAAATAACATAAACACAACACAAAATGTCCCCTCGTGCATAAATAACATTAACATGGCACGGAATGTCCCCTTGTGCATAAACAACATAAACATGGCACGGAATGTCCCATTGTGCATAAATAATATAAACATGGCACGGAATGTCCCCTCGTGCATAAATAACATAAACATGGCACGAAATGTCCCCTCGTGCATAAACAACATAAACATGGCACGGAATGTTCCCTCGTGTATAAATAACATAAACATGGCACGGAATGTCCCCTCGTGGATAAATAACAAAAACATGGCAAAGAATGTCTCCTCGTGCATAAATAACATAAACATGGCACGGAATGTTCCCTCGTGCATAAATATCAACACAACAGTTTGGCAAGAAAATCAACAATAAGAAACCATAAATGCAAATGAATAATCAACAGTAATAATACCGTCCCGGCAAGGGACACAACTATAACCAACCTCACTCAAGTGTATAACTTAACAAATATTCCTCAACCGAAAAAATACTCAACAGTATTCACGAATTAAGAATTTCCCTCAAATGAATACTACCAAATTGATATTAAATTCATAACACAATAAACCTCACTGAAAATCACATAATTACTCATATTCGACTCACGGGTATGCTTGACCACAACATATAGGTACTCGTCACCTCACCTATACATCGGACCAGGAATAAACACGTAGCAAATAAGACTCAACACTTATTCCCTCAAGCTAAGGTTAGGCCAAACACTTACCTCGATGCCACAAACACAATTCAAGCCTCAACTACCACTTTACCTCTTGATTCCACCACCAACTCGCTCGTATCAAGCCACAAGTTACTTAATTATATCAATAAATGCTAAATGTATCAATTCTAATGCATGGAAATGAGTTTTCTAAAGTTTTCCCCAAAAAGTCAAAAATCGACCCCGGACCCGCTCGGTCCAAACCCGAAGTTCAGACCAAAACCCGATTACTCATTCACCCCCGAGCCCGGATATATAAATGGTTTTGGAATCCAACCTCAATTTGAGGTCTAAATCCCCAAATTTCAATATTCTTAAGTTTTACCCAAAATTCCCAATACCACCATGAAAATCCTAGATTCTAGGATGAAATCTTGTAAAAAGAAGTTAAGGAGTAAAGAAAATAAGTTAGAAATCACTTACTAATGTTTTGGAGAAGAAAGTGTGTTTGAAAAATCGCCTCTTATGTTTTTAGGGTTTTGAAAAATAAAAAATAACTGAAAATCCCGTTAAAATATACCCCTCAGGCCCCCACCGCGGACCGCACAAAAAGGGAGTGCGGCCGCACAAACAAAAACCAAAAAAGTGAAGAAAATAAAGAAAAATGACTGCAGTGACATGCTTTATTATTTTGGATATAACATTCTCTACATAAGTCCAAATTGCGATATCTTTACCTTTCTGGAAACTAGACACGAATGGCTACAACTTTCATTTTTAAATTATCTCAAAATTCCTTTTAGATAAAAAGATATAGGCCTCCGAAGTCAGGCCAGGTGAACCTGCTCCTCACCGCGGACCGCACAAAAACGAGTGCGGCCGCAAAGGCCCTTCCGCGGTCAGAACAAAAACGAGCGCGGACCTCGCTGGTGGGTTCAGAGATCTGACTTATTTGACCTGCAACAGCTATATTTTAAGCCTAAAAGCATCCCGGGACCTACCCGAAACTCACCCGAGCCCTCGGAACTTCAAACCAAATGTGCACACAACCTCGAAAACATCCTACGGACTTATTCGTGTAATCAAGTCACCAAAATAACATCATAAACATCGAATTAAACCCCAAAATCAATGAAATTTCTCAAAACTTCTTTAAGCATCAAATTTTGCATTTAAGGTCCGAATCACATCAATTAAATTCCATTTCTTACCAAACTTTACAGGCATAACATATATATTATATCAAACCTGTACCGAGCTCCAGAACCATATTACGGGCCCGATACCACAGATTTCACATATAATTTCATTTTCAAAAACCCCTTTTATTTTAAGAAAACAATTTCTTTTAAAAATTCATTTCTTGGACTTGGGACCTCGGAATTTCGATTCCGGGCATACGCCCAAGTCCCATATTTTCCTACGGACCCTCCAGGACCGTCAAATCACAGGTCCGGGTCCGTTTACCAAAAATATTGACCAAAGTCAACTTTATTCACATTTCAAATTCAAAATTGCTAATTTCCTCAGTTTTTCACATGAAGGCTGCCTGGCTATACGCCCGGGCTGCGCACGCAATTCGAGGTGAGATAGAAGGAGGCTTTCATTGCCTCGGAACAAAGATTTAGCTAGAAATACACGAGATGACCTTTTGGGTCATCACAGCTTGGCCCTATTTTTTTGGAAATATATTTATATATTCATGTTGGTTTCATTTTTGATAATATTGAGGAAGTTGTGAGAAATGCAGTTTAACTGTTTCGTGATTGTTGAGGTTCACGTGGTTATTTGGTTTGAATTGATTATTTTCAATTGTTGTTATAAGTGTGCTAAAAGTGTTGGCTGTTCTCTTGATTCTATCATGGTACATAAAGACTGAGTTGGGTTGACAGTGTTACGGAGGTTATATATATTTTGGCCGATTTTATTGTGGGATGATATTGTTTAAAGCTTACGAGCTATTCTGTTTTCTATTTGAAATTGTTGAAATAAAAGTTTTGTGAAAGTCTTGGCCTGAACTGTGAAAGTGTTTGATGAATAAACAAAATTGGTTGTGATAAGGGTGGTGTAACGACCCGGTCAGTCGTTTTGAGAGTTAGTGCCCTGATCCCCTAATAACTGCTTCTCCCATGTCTATTTATACTTTTGGAACTTGTCGGAACGTCGAGTGATGAAATCCGGAGTGATTTTGGACACATAGTCCATAAATGTGGAATTTAGCTTTAGAAATCGAGCCGTAGTTAGAACTGTGTGAAGATGGTTCCAGAATGGAATTCCGTCGATTCCGTTAGCTCCGTTGGTTGATTTCGGGGTTAGGAGCGTGTTCGGAATATGTTTTTGAGGTCTGTTGTAAAATTAGGCTTGAATTGGCGAAAGTTAGAATTTCGGCGATTTCGGCTGATAGGTGAAATTTTGATATCATGCTCGGAATGGAATTCCGAAAGTGACAGCAGGTTTGTAATGTCATTTATGACATGTGTGAAAAAGTTGAGGTCATTCGAATCTGTTTTGATGTGATTCGACATCGAATGTGAATTTTAGGAATTTCATAAGTTCATAGGCTTGAATTTATGCATAATTGATGATTTTGATGTTATGAGATGTGTTTTTAAGGCTCGACCAAGTTTGAATGAGGTATTAGGGTAGGTTGGTAGGTTTGGTTGATGTCCTGGAGGCCTCGGGTGTGTTTCGGGTGCCCAAACGGGCATATTTTGGCCTAAGTCCTTTGCTGGTTTTTCTGGTTTTACAGCAATAGGTTTTTGGCCATTGCGATCGCGTGAGTAAGTCCACGATCGCGTAGTATTATGTTGAGGCCGGCAGAAATTGTGCTTCGCGATCACACAAGCCCCTTCGCGATCACAGTGATTGGGACACTTGGTCTCTGCGATCGCATACCTGAAAACGCGATCGCATATGGCACCCTGGGCCCATGAGAGATGAAATACTTAGTCTACGCGGTCGCGTGAAGCCAACCACGATCGCGTAGCCTTGAGGAGAGAAGGTATGCGATCGCAGACCTTTTATTGCGTTCGCATTGAAGGATTTTGGGCGCGTGGTAGAATGCACTTCGCGATCGCGACAATATGTCTGCGATCGCATAGAACAATGCCTAGGCAGATTCATTAAAACCCCAATTCGAGGGTTTAAGCCTATTTTTCACATTTTTCGAATTTGAGAGCTCGGGAGGGGCAATTTTTGAAGACTTTTGCACCTGAGTAACTTGGGTAAGTGATTTCTACCCAACTTAGATCAATTTCCATGATTCCTAACTTTAATCTAGTCTTTAAATTTCGAATTTTGGTGGAACATTTGGGAAAAATTAGATAAACTTCATAGGCCGAATTATTGAGTGTTGATTGGGGTTTTTAAATCCGATTTGAGAGATTCTTGTATGGTTAGACTCGTGAGTGAATGAGTGTCCGGAATATATAATTTTACCCGATTCCGAGATGTGGGCCCACCTTTTGGGCATATTTCATAATTTTGCATATTAGCTTCGAAGTAATTAGTTATTTTGAGTCCTTAAAGTGTTATTTACTTTATGCAATCGAATTTACTAGATTTGGGCCACCCGGAGTCGGATACTCATGGCAAGAGCGTGATTTTGAGTTGAGTAGCGTAGTCGAGGTAAGTGGCTTGCCTAACTCTGTGTTGGAGACTTTCCCCTTAGGTTGTTTTGTTATTGTTTTTTATATGAGTGCCGTGTACGTGAGGTGACTAGTTCATACACGGTCTATTGTTGCTAAAACTCCACTTTTCCCTTTCATGACATAAATCATTTATCCTTACGAGTCCCCTTCAACTCTAGTATAGACATAGAAGACTTATATACATTTTCCATTATTCCATTGTATAGAGCTATATTAGTATAGAGCTTGTGATTATTGTGACTTTCTGGGTTTTGGGAAGTGAAGGTTGTAAATGCCGAGCGACTGAGTTATATGTTGTATTCTTCTTTTCTATTTCTTCTGTTATATTGCTTTATTTTCCTCATGTTTTAGGCTTACCTAGTCGTAGGGACTAGGTGCCGTCACGAGACCGTTCGGAAGAAATTTCGGGTCGTGAGAAGGTTGTATCAAAGCGTCTAGGTTCATAGGAGTCACAAGTCACAAGCCGGTTTATTAGAGTCTTGCGGATCGGTGCGGAGACGTCCGTATCTATCTTCGAGGGGCTATGTAACTGTTAAGAACAATCATATTCTTTGGAATTCCTTATCGTGCTAGTTACTATCATCAAAATTCTTAAACTCTATTCTATTCTTGCTTACAGATGGTGTGTACTCGTACCAGACGTACTGATGACCAGGCACCTGAACCCCCAGCCAGAGACGCCAGAGGTAGGGGCAGGGGTAGAGGACGAGCACGCGGTGCAACCCGAGTACCGGCTAGAGCAGAGACGAAGGAGCCCCCAGCAGCCACAGTTGGAGGGGCACAGGAGGTCCCTACTATTACTCCAGCCCTCCAGGAGATATTGGCTCAGTTCTTGAGTGCCTTCAGTACTCTGTCTCAGGCGGGACTACTCCTGATAGCTCCAGCTACGTCCCAGGTCGGGGGAGGGGCACAAACTCCCGCAGACCGTACTCCTGAGTAGAGGGTTCATATTGGGCAGGTTCCAGAGTATATTTCTATGCCCCCAGCAGCCCCAGCTCAGCATGAGGCTGGGGTATCTTTTTCTAAGGCTGAGCAGCTCCGACTTGAGAGGTACAAGAAGTACCACCCCCCTGAGTTCACCGGACTAGCTTCAGATGACGACCTGGGTTTTATTGAGGAGTGTCATCGCATTCTCCGCATGATGGGTATTGTGGAGACGAGTAGGGTGTCTTTCACAGCTTTCCAGCTGATGGGAGCAGCTTATCAGTGGTGGCGTGCTTTTGAGCTGAGTAGTCCGGACGAGGCAACTTCACTTACTTGGGCTCAGTTCTCCGAGATGTTCTTACTTGAGTTTGTCTCTCAGAGCCTTAGGGATGCTTGGCGTGCAGAGTTTGAGCAGCTACGCCAGGGTACCATGACTGTGTCAGAGTATGCAGTCCGTTTCAGCGACTTGGCTCGTCATGCACCATCTTTGGTTGCCACTGTCAGAGAGAGGGTTCGACGCTTTATTGAGGGACTCCACCCCAGTATCCGGACCAGCATGGCCAGAGAGCTGGAGACAGATATCACTTACCAGCATGCAATGAGTATTGCCTGGAGGATTGAGAGTATGTTAGCCCGGGACAGGGAGGAGAGAGAGGCCAAGAGGTCTCGACAGACTGGTCATTTTTCAGGAGTTCGTGCACCAGCAGCACGCTATGGTAGAGGTTTTGTGAGTCGCCCCGTTCATTCAGATCTTCCAGCAGCCAGTGGTATTCCAACTCTTCCTAGACCTCAAGAGCCTTATTACGCACCGCCAGTGTCTTATGTGCCTCCTGCTCGAGGTTCTATCACCTGCCAGTCTAGCAGGCCAGTTCAGAGTCAGCATTAGCCACCACGTCCTCTGAGGGGTTGTTTTGGGTGTGGTGACCCTCTCCATGTGATCAGAGATTGCCCCAGGGCTAGGAGGGGTGCACCATCTCAGTCTTATCAAGACCCACTTGCTCCACCGGGTCCTCCAGCTATCCTCCCAGCCCCAACTGCTATCCCACCTTCTCAGACAGCTCGAGGTGGTGGTCGGGGAGGTCGAGGTCGCCCTACAGGGGGAGGCTAGGCCAGATATTATGCTCTTCCAGCCCGTTGAGAGGCCGTTGCTTCAGATTTGGTCATCACAGGTATTGTCCCTATTCGTCATAGGGATGCATCCGTATTATTTGACCCGGGTTCGAACTCATATGTATCTTCTTACTTTGCTTCACATTTGGGGATACCTCGGGATTCTTTGAGTTTCCCCCTATATGTTTCTACTCCCGTGGGAGATTCTCTTATTGTGGACCACGTATATCGATCGTGTTTGATAGTTATCAGTGGTTTTGATACCAGGGCTAATCTGTTACTACTCAGCATGGTAGATTTTGATGTTATATTGGGCGTGGACTGGCTGTCGCCCCACTATGCTATTCTTGATTGTCACGCCAAGACCGTGACGCTGGCTATTCCAGGATTTCCGAGGCTAGAGTGGAGAGGTTCCTTAGAGTATACTCCCCGCATAGTCATTTTTTTCCTTAAGGCTAAGCGGATGGTTGAAAAGGGGTGTGATGTGTACTTGGCTTATGTGAGAGATGTTAATGCTGAGACCTCTACAGTTGAGTCAGTTCCAGTTTTGCGGGACTATCCTAATGTATTCCTAGCTGATCTTCCGGGTATGCCGCCCGATAAAGACATTGATTTCGGCATTGATTTATTACCGGGCACTCAACCCATTTCCATTCCTCCCTATCGCATGGCTCCTCCTGAGTTGAAGGAGCATTTGTAGGAGATTCATGATAAAGGTTTCATCTTGGCCAACGTATCACCGTGGGGTGCTCCGGTATTATTTGTGAAGAAAAAGGATGGTTTGATGCGTATGTGTATTGACTATCGGCAACTGAATAAGGTGACAATGAATAACATGTACCCATTGCCTCGCATGGATGATCTATTTGACAAGTTGCAGGGTGCTAGGGTGTTCTCCAAGATTGATATGCATTCGGGCTATCATCAGTTGAAGATTCGGGAGCCGGATATCCCGAAGACTGCCTTCAAGACCATATTTGGCCACTATGAGTTCCTTGTTATGTCATTTGGGCTGACCAATGCCCCAGCAACCTTTATGCACCTGATGCACAACGTATTTCGACTTTATCTTGATATTTTCATCATTGTGTTCATCGATGACATTTTGGTATATTCTCGGTCCCAGGAGGACCATGAGCAGCATTTGAGGACCGTGCTTCAGACTTTGAGGGAGAAGAAGTTGTATGCCAAATTTTCTAAGTGTGAATTTTGGCTTGATTCTGTGGAATTCCTAGGCCATGTGGTGTCTTCTGATGGGTACAAGGTATATCCAAAAAAGGTGGAGGCGGTGCAGAGTTGGCCTAGACCGTCTTCATCTACTGAGATCCGCAGTTTCCTCAGTTTGGCTAGGTATTATCGCCGTTTTGTGGAGGGATTTTCATCCATTTCAGCGCATATGACCAGACTGACCCTGAAGGGTGCCCCTTTCATATGGACTGAGGAGTGTGAGGAGAAATTTCAGAAGGTCAAGACAGCCCTGACTACAGCTCCAGTGTTGGTATTACCGGGTTTAAGGTCCTATACAGTCTATTATGATGCTTCGAGGATTGACCTTGGAGCGGTAGTGATGCAGGATGGTAGGGTGATTGTCTACGCGTCCAGACAGTTGAAGGTGCATGGGAAGAACTATCCAGTTCATGACCTCGAGTTGGCAGCGATTGTTCACGCCCTGAAGATATGGCGTCATTATTTATACGGTGTTCCCTATGAGGTTTTCACGGATCACCGGAGTTTGCAGCACATATTCAGGAAGAAGGATCTCAATTTGCGCCAGCGTAGGTGGTTAGAGTTACTCAAGGATTATGACATCACTATATTATACCACCCGGGGAAGGCCAATGTGGTGGCCGATGCCTTGAGTCGCCGGGCGGAGAGTTTGGGTAGTTTGGCATACCTTCATGCAGTTGAGAGGCCCTTGGCCTTGGATGTTTAGTCCTTAGCCAGTCAGTTCATGAGATTGAATCTTTCTGAGCCTTGTCGGGTATTTGCTTGTGTGGTTGCTCGATCTTCTCTTTATGACCGCATTCGGGAGCGCCAGTATGAGGATCCCAACCTTCTGTCTCTTCAGGATAGAGTTCGGCGGGGTGATGCCAGGGATGTGACCATAGGTGATGACGGCGTGCTGAGGATGCAGGGTTGTATCTGTGTGCCCAACGTAGATGGGCTTCGGGAGTTGATTCTTGAGGAGGCCCATGTATTCCATCCACCCGGGTACCGCAAAGATCTAGGGGATTCTAATAGACTAGAAGTCCTTCCGGCCCCTTGTGACTGTGAATTGAATGAATAAACGGATGAAATCATACCAGGATCTGCGACAACACTATTGGTGGCGAAGGATGAAGAAGGATATAGTGGAGTGTGTAGCCAAATGTCTTAACTGTCAGCAAGTCAAATGCGAGCATTAGAGACCGGGAGGGTTACTTCAGCAGATTGAGCTCCCAGAGTGGAAGTAGGAGCGGATCACCGTGGATTTTGTGGTTGGACTTCCTCGGACTTTGAGGAAGTATGATGCTATTTGGGTGATTGTAGATCGGCTGACCAAATCAGCCCATTTCATTACAGTATTAACTACATATTCATCCGAGAGGTTGGCTGAGATTTATATCAGGGAGATTGTTCGCCTCCACGGTATCCCAGTATCTATCATTTCAGATAGAGGTACACAGTTCACTTCACGGTTCTGGAGAGTCGTTTAGTAGGAGTTAGGTACCAAATTGGAGTTGAGTACAACCTTTCACCCTCAGGCGGACGGGCAGTCCGAGCACACGATTCAGATTCTCGAGGATATTCTCTGTGCCTGTGTGATGGACTTTTGAGGGTCATGTGATCGATACTTGCCACTTGCAGAGTTTGCTTATAATAACAACTACCAGTAAAACATTCAGATGGCGCCGTATGAGGCTTTGTATGGTAGGCGGTGCATGTCTCCAGTGGGATGGTTTGAGCCAGGCGAGGCCCGATTATTGGGTACAGACTTGGTTCAAGATGCCCTGGACAAGGTGAAGGTGATTCAGGAGAGACTTCGCACAGCCCAGTCCAGACAGAAGAGTTATGTGGACCGGAAGGTTCGTGACTTGGCATTTATGGCGGGTGATCGGGTTTTGCTTCGGGTATCGCCTATGAAGGGTGTCATGAGATTCGGGAAGAAGGGTAAGTTGAGTCCGAGGTTCATTGGCCCTTTTGAGGTATTGCAGCGGGTTGGGGAGGTTCTTTATGAGTTGGCCTTGCCTCCCAACCTAGCCGGAGTTCATCCGGTATTCCACGTCTCTATGATCCGGAAGTATCACGGTGATCTGACTCATGTTTTGGATTTCATCTCAGTCCAGTTGGACAAGGATATATCATATGTTGAGGAGCCTGTAGCTATATTGGACATGCAGGTCAGAAAGCTCCATCGAAGAATATTGCCTCGTTCAAGGTTAAGTGGAGGGGTCATCCGGTCGAGGAGGTGACTTGGGAGACCGAGTAGGATATGTGGAGTCAGTACCCTCATCTTTTCACAGCTTCAGGTATGTTTATATACTTGTTCGAGGACGAATGATTTTCTTAGGAGGGGGAGAATGTAACTACTCGGTCGGTCATTTTGAGAGTTAGCACCCCGATCCCCTAATAACTGCTTCTCCCATGTCTATTTATGCTTTTGGAACTTGTCGGAATGTTGAGTGGTAAAATCCGAAGTGATTTTGGACACATAGTCCATAAATGTGGAATTTAGCTTTAGAAATTGGGTCGTAGTTAGAACTGTGTGAAGACGGATCTGGAATGGAATTCCGTCGACTCCGTTAGCTCCATTGGGTGATTTCGGAGTTAGGAGCGTGTTCGGAATATATTTTCGAGGTCTGTTGTAAAATTAGGCGTGAATTGGCAAAAGTTAGAATTTCGGCGATTTCGGCCGATAGGTGAAATTTTGATATCGGGATCAGAATGCGATTTCGGAACCGACAGCAGGTCCGTAATGCCATTTATGACCTGTGTGCAAAATTTGAGGTCATTCAGATAAGTTTTGACGTGATTCGGCATCGAATGTGAATTTTAGGAATTTCATAAGTTCTTAGGCTTTAATCTATGCATAATTGATGATTTTGATATTATGAGATGTGTTTTTAAGGCTCGACCAAGTTTGAATGAGGTATTAGGGTAGGTTGGTAGGTTTGGTTGAGGTCCCGGGGGACTCGAGTGTGTTTCGAGTGCCCAAACGGGCATATTTTGGCCTAAGTCCTTTGCTGGTTTTTCTGTTTTACAGCAACAGGTTTTTGGTCATTGCATGAGTAAGTCCGCGATGCGTAGTATTATGTTGAGGACGGCAGAAATTGTGCTTCGCGATCGCACAAGCCCCTTCGCGATCGCAGTGATTGGGACACTTGGTCTCCGCGATCGCATACCTGAAAACGCGATCACATAGGGCACCCTAGGCATGCGGGAGATGAAATATTTACTCTACGCGGTCGCGTGAAGCCAACCGTGATCGCGTAGCCTTGAGTAGAGAAGGTCCGCGATCGCAGACCTTTCATTGCGTTCGCGTTGAAGGATTTTGGGCGCGTGGTAGAATGCACTTCGCGATCGCGACAGTATGTCTGCGATCGCATACAACAATGCCTGGGCAAATTCATTAAAACTCCAATTCGAGGGTTTAAGCCTATTTTTCACCTTTTTCGAATTTGAGAGCTCGGGAGGGGCAATTTTTGAAGACTTTTGCACCTGGGAAACTTGGTAAGTGATTTCTACCCAACTTAGATCAATTTCCATGATTCCTAACTTTAATCTAGTCTTTCAATTTTGAATTTTGGTGGAAAATTTGGGAAAAATTGGATAAACTTCATAGGCCGAATTATTGAGTGTTGACTGGGTTTTTGACATCTGATTTGAGAGATTCTTTTATGGTTAGACTCGTGAGTGAATGAGTGTCCGAAATATATAATTTTTACCCGATTCCAAGACATGGGCCCGAGGGACT
Organism: Nicotiana undulata; assembly: GCA_005239495.1. Classification (NCBI taxonomy): domain Eukaryota; kingdom Viridiplantae; phylum Streptophyta; class Magnoliopsida; order Solanales; family Solanaceae; genus Nicotiana; species Nicotiana undulata. Next base: position 9,132 of record ML299861.1, on the reverse strand, counting down.
TTTTGAGTCCTTAAAGTGTTATTTACATTATGCAATCGAATTTACTAGATTTGGGCCACCCAGAGTTGGATACTCGTGGCAAGAGCGTGATTTGAGTTGAGTAGCGCAGTCGAGGTAAGTGGCTTGCCTAACTCTGTGTTGGGGACTTCCCCCTTAGGTTGTTTTGTTATTGTTTTGTTATATGAGTGCCGTTTACGTGAGGTGACAAGTTCGTACACGGCCTATTGTTGCTAAAACTCCACTTTTCCCTTTCATGACATAAATCATTTATCCCTATTTCACTGTTTCCTGTATTAACTGTGTAGTGTAGCTTAGGAATGAGCATGTCTACCTGTCTTACTTGAGTTACTTCTATTTGCTACTATTTGTACCATGTTTAGGTAGTTTTATCCGTATTTGCTTGTGATTTCCTTCTGAACTGTTAAAATACACTGTATCCGGTATTGATCACATCGCATATTTAAATTGGGACTACGGACTAGATTCCGGGAGCTTTCCCCATGTACTGCATAGCATATTTAAATTGTGACTACAGACTAGATTCCGGAAGCTTTCCCCCTGTACTGTATAGCATATTTAAATTGGGACTACAGACGAGATTCCGGGAGCTTTCCCCCTGTACTGCATTGCATGTTTGCTATTGAGATATATGTTGTGCTGAGCCGAGCGGTCCCTTTTACTTTTTCCTTCATCTTACCGCTTTTACTGTTTTGCCTTAGCTTATTATCTATATCTGTTTAGATTTCAACTGTTTTTACTATAAACATCCAGTAGAGCCTTAACCTGACCTCGTCACTACCTGACTGAGGTTAGGCTTGGCACTTACCGGGTACCAATTGTGGAGTATTCATGCCCTTTCCTGCGCATGTTTTCCATGTGCAGATCCAGGTACCAGTACACAGCATTTTGGCTAAGAGTACTTTAGCAGCTGCCAGGTGACCACGAGGTAATTCTGCCGCGTCCGCAAAATCCCACGAGTCCCCTTCTACTATAGTATAGGCATAGAAGACTTATATACATTTTCCATTATTCCATTGTATAGAGGTATATTAGTACAAAGCTTGTGATTATTGTGACGTTCCAGGTTTTGGGAAGTGAAGGTTGTAAATGCCGAGCGACTGAGTTATATTTTTCTTCTTCTTTTCTATTTCTTCTATTATATTGCTTTATTTTCCGCATGTTTTAGGCTTACCTAGTCGTAGTGACTAGGTGCCGTCATGAGACCGTTTGGAGGGAAATTCGGGTCATGACAGGTGGATAGTTGATTGTGATAAGAGTGAATAAATTAATTGTGATAAGGGTGAACATATGGGATCGGGTTGCACACCGCAACAAGACAGTGATAATGGGGAATAATAATGTTTTACTGATTTTTAATTATAAAGATTTGGAAATTCTTGTTTTACTCTACGATTTTTCTCATATTCTGCACATATAGTTATTTTAAAGTAAAGTTTGGAAATTCGGAAACTTGTGTGAGATCTTGGTGATAGTTGAGGCCTGGAATAGGCGATTGAGTTATTATATTTATAGTTTTTGTTATATTTTTCTTGTTCGCGTAGAATTGTTTCATTGCTTTAATGTATATATTATCGTCATAGGTTATATTGTTAATGCCCCGCTGTAGCCTTGTCACTACTTCATTGAGGTTATGCTCGGCACTTACTCAGTACATGGGGTCGGTTGTACTGATACTACACTCTGCACTCTTTTGTGTAGATCCAGGTACTAGCCAGTAGTAGAGATTTTAGAGCAGCCATCTATTCATTCGGAAATACGAGGTATATCTGCCAGCGTTCGCAGATCCCGAGAGTCTTCTCCTACTTTTATAAAACTATTTTAGTATATTCAGAACAATTACACTATTTCTTCCAGCCCAGTATTTGTAGTATTCTTTAGTAGTTCGTGAATTGTGACACTAGACTCTGGGGTAGTTCTAGATTTATTTATATAATTAGCTCGTGGTTTGCTTTATTCAATTGTTTATTATTTTATCTTTGGAAATTATTTATCGATAACCAGTAGATTCAGTTTACTTTAGATTATTTTATTATGTCTAAATGGATAAATATGCAAAGTAGTTAATCGAATTCTGACATTGGATTGCCTAGCAAGTGTGGTGTTAAGAGCCATCACGATCCCTAAGGTTGGGAATTTGGGTCGTGACAAGTTGGTATCAGAGCACTAGGTTTCTTAGGTCTCACAATTCACGAACAAGCTTAGTAGAGTCCGAAATTTCGGTACGAAGACGTCTGTACTTATCTCTTGGAGGCTATTGAGTTAGGAACAATTTCACTTCTATTCTACTCTATCGTGCGAATTTATTCTACCATTGATGATTGAACTTGTATATTCTTGTCCCCTCACAAATCTCGACAACACGCAAAGCGTCTACAACCGGACAAGAGATGAAGCCCCAATGACAGCTACGATTAGGGGAAGAGACAGAAGCAGAGCTCAGACTAAAGCTTGAACATCAGCACCTATTGTACAATCTCAAATGGATCTAGACGCGAAGGTTCTAGCTCAGTCGATATTGGACTAGTCCATATCCCAGAAGGATTTATAGCTACTCCAGTATTGCATAACAAGGGAATAGTTGAAAGCAACAGAGTTGATTTATATGAGCTGTGAAATTTAACATTGGGAATTATCAGACATTGTGACCTATGGATTCGTGCCAAGTAGGGAAGTCCATTGTCAAGGAATAAATTGTGGGGTCATGTGTTATATCAGTTTTGTCTTGGAATGTATAAGGCCTGGGATTTTGCAAGAGATAAAGTTGGGGCTTGCGATATGTACGCCTCCTTAATAACCCTATACCTCAGTACCAAAGGAGTTATATAACTAACTTTAAATCCACATAAGGTTTACTCAGCGTGGAAGTCACGGTTGTGGATTTTGGGGTGCTCCAGAGGGAGTATAGTTGTTGACAAACTTCTAGACTATATAGTTCGTGCCAAGGTTTATCTGTATAGAGCTCTACCTTTGGGGTCATTGTGCATCAATAAGGATAAGAGTTACTCCAAGGAATAATGAAGGGTACATGAATAAGTGGGGTAGCTCAGCGGTGTTGAGTCAATATGGTAAAGAATAAATTGGTCGCCGGTGTTTGTAGCAAACCCATGAAGAGGACGACCAGCCAATGCAACATCAACTACTTGACTCAAATCTTATAAATGCTTTTGAAAGATTTATTTCTCGGACTCTCCATAATACGTGGCGCATAAGGTTTGAACGGTTGCGTCATGTCATATGACGATGTCAGAATATACCATCAGGTTCGATAAGTTAGCCCGTCATACTCCTACTTCCCTAGACTCATTAAAGGACTCAAATATGATTGTAAAATTTTGGACGACTCAGGGCAGGTTGATACTTCATTTCGGTTAGTGATAGAAATTGTCCTAGACTTGGGAGAGTCATTTTTCATCAGAACACTCAGGCTACGTGCCCCATTGCAGTTACAACTCAACTACATGACCACCTAGGAAAAAGGGGTCGGAATGTCGAAAGTGGAGGTCAGATTCCTAGAGGTGGAGACCCAGCCTGTTGATATATTTTCTATGGTATGGCTGAAGTCGTTACATTAAATGGTGTCATTACAAGAAAAATCTCTAATTATTATAGAGCGATGATTTCCTGAACGTAATTCGGTTATGCGTATTTAATGAAATTCTTCTAATATGCTCCACTCTAGGGTGAGCTTCGTAATTCTAAAAATCTACTTATGTGAATGCTTGTATTGAGAAAATTCTATGGGGATAGCTATGTACATCATTACGTGTTGTAATTTACTTTGACAGAAAAATATTTAAAAGAAGGAAATGGAATGTTTCGATTGGCACGATACACATGTTGCTTGTGATTCAGAATTGAGGACGAGATCCTCCATTTTAATGTGATTTGATATGTTTAAACCGGGATACGAGCCGCGGTGGAAGTTATGTAAGGGTGAGATCCTTGTGATGGAAATTCTTGTGTTTAAATTATCCCTTGTGAATTAAAATTTTACTATAGTAATGGTAGGGAGTCATGCCTGTTAGGCTTATTCAATAATTTATGTATAAAATAATGATAATAATCATAGTAATAAATGAATGAATAATAACAAAAGTTACTAATAATAAGTAAATAAATAAATAAATAAATAAATAAATTGTGCACAATTTTCCAAATCCATGTTATAATTATTGAGCTTTGACCTACGAGGTATATGCACGCCCGTGTGACGTTAAATAAGACACGTTAATTCGGTATATAATTATGAGGTCTTCATGCATCGCATCTCATTATTAATATTGTGAAGGTTTGAAAGGGGATTCTTGTTAACGTGAAGTTATTTGATAATTCTGTAATTGGCTATGAACAACTATTAAGAAAATACAGGCAGTCAAGAACTGGCCTAGACCCACTACAACCACGGAGATTGGGCGTTTCTTGGGATTGGCGGGTTACTACCGTCGTTTTGTGGAGGGGTTCTCATCCATAGCAGCCCCAATGACTATATTGACTCAGAAAGGTGTCCCATTTAAATGGTCAGATGAGTGCGTGGCGAGCTTTCAGAAGCTCAAGACAACCTTGACTTCAGCACCGCTGTTGGTATTACCATCAAGTTTGGTTCTTTCACGGTGTATTGTGACGCTTCCCGAGTGGGACTTGGAGCAGTATTGATGCAGGGTGATTGAATATGTGTCTCGTCAGTTGAAAGTCCATGAGAAGAATTACCCTGTTCATGACTTAGAATTTGCAGCCATTGTTCATGCATGAAAATTTGGAGGCACTATCTTTATGGCGTGTCGTGTGAGGTTTTTACTAACCATCGCAATCTCCAGTACTTATTCAAGCAGAAAGATCTAAATTTGAGGTAGCAGAGATGGTTAAAGTTACTGAAGGATTATGATGTCACCATATTATATCACCCAAGGAAGGCCAACGTGGTGGCCGATGCGTTGAGTAGGAAGGCGGTGAGTAAGGGCAGCCTTGCGTATATTCCAGTTGGTGAGATACCATTAGCTTTAGACATTCAGACGTTGGCTAATCAATTTGTGAGGTTGGATATTTCACCCGACAGTGTTCTAGCTTGTATAGTCGCTCACTCTTCTTTAATTAAGCGTATTAGAGAGCGACAGAATGATGACCCGCATTTGATGGTTCTTAGGGACACAGTTTGGCACGGTGGTGCCAAGAAGGGTACAGTTGGCGAAGATGGTGTTTTGAGGATGCAGGGTCGTATATGTGTTCCAAATGTTGATGGCCTTCGTGAGTTGATCCTTCAACAGGCTCACAGTTCTAAGTATTCTATTCACCCTGGTGCATCCAAATGTATCAAGATTTGAAACAACATTATTGGTGGAGAAGGATGAAAAATGATATTATTTCTTATGTGGCTCGTTGTTTGAATTGTCAGCAGGTGAAGTATGAACATCAAAGACGCGGTGGTTTACTTCAGCGGATAGGGATTCCTGAGTGGAAGTGGGAGCGTATCACTATGGATTTCGTTGTTGGACTCCCACAGACTCAGAGAAAATTTGACGTAGTTTGGGTTATTGTGGATATGCCAACTAAATCAACACATTTCATTCCTGCAGCAAGTACTTATACTTCAGAGCGGTTGGCTGAGTTATATATATTCGGGAGATAGTTCGCCTTCATGGTGTGCCCGTTTCTATAATTTTTTATCCGGGTACGCAGTTTACTTCGCACTTTTGGAAGGCAGTTCAGCGTGATTTGGGTACTCGAGTAGAGTTGAGTACATCACTTCACCCTCAGACTGATGGGCAGTCCGAGCGTACAATTCAGATATTGGAGGATATGCTCCACGCGTGTGTTATTGACTTTGGAGGTTTGTGGGATAAGTTCTTCCATTAGCGGAGTTTGCTTATAATAACAGTTATCAATCGAGCATTCAGATGGCTCCTTATGAAGCATTTTATGGTAGACGGTGCAGATCCCCAGTTTGATGGTTTGAACCGAGAGAGGCTCGGTTGTTGGGTACAGACTTAGTTCAGGAGGCCTTAGATAAGGTCAAGATTATTCAGGAGAGACTTCGTGCAACTCAGTTTGGGTATTCCTGGAGTCATGTCGATCGTAAGGTTCGTGATGTGGCATTCCTGGTTGGAGAGAGAGTATTGCTTTGGGTATCACCCATGAAGGGTGTTATGAGGTTTGGGAAGAAGGGCAAGTTGATCCCTATGTATATCGGGCCGTTTGAGATTCTTGATAAGGTGGGGGAGGTAGCTTATAGACTTGTGTTGCCTCAAGGGTTATCTTGAGTTCATCAGGTATTTAACGTGTCTATGCTCCAGGAATATCATGGTGACCCATCCCACGTGTTAGATTTCAGCTCTGTCCAATTGGACAAGGACTTGACTTATGAGGAGGAGTCGGTAGCTATTTTAGACCGTCAGGTTCGTCAATTAAGATCTAAGGGTTATCCTTTAGTTCGAGTGCAGTGGAGAGGCCAGCCCGTTGAGGCATCTACTTGGGAGTCCGAGTCGGACATGCAGAGTAGATATCCACACTTGTCTCCCAATTCAGGTAATTTTCTATGTCCGTTCGAGGACGAACGATTGTTTTAGAGGTGGAATTATGATGACCCAAGGGGTCATTTTATGAATTTAGACTTCGTTCTATGCTTAATAGCCATAAAAAGACTAATTTTAACTACCACGATTTGCGTGCACAGTCCGGGCGTGAAACCAGAAAACTTTTATGTGAAAATATAAGAAATAATAATTTTTAGAATTAAAACTTTAGTTTTAGCCGACTTGAGTCAACATTTAAAGTAAACGGACTCAGATCTGTATTTCGACGATCCCGGGAGGTCTGCAGTAAAATATGGGACTCGGGCGTATGCCCGGAATGGAATTCCGAGGTCCCAAGGCTTAGAAATCAATTTTTGAAAGAAATTATTTTGCTGAATTATTAATGAAATAAAAAAATGAATTAACGTTTGAAACCGTTGGTATTGGGCCCGTATTTTGGTTTCAGAGCTCGATACAGGTTTGTTATGATATTTAAGCTTTGTCTGCGAAATTTGGTGAGAATCGAAATTTATTTGACGTGATTCGGACGTCCGGTTGATAAATAGTGAACTTTTAGTGTTCTTGAGAAAAATAATGAGTTTTGAAGTTTAATTCATAGTTTTACATATTATTTTCATGATTTGATCGCACGAGCAAGTCCGTATGATGCTTTTAGACTTGCGTTCATGTTTTGTTTAGAGCCCCGAGGGCTCGGGTGAGTTTCAAATAGGTTTGGGTTGTGTTGCGCTCGTTCTTTCTTATGCTTCGACGTCGTTTCTTCAAGCATAAATGATATCATATTGAACAAATGAGCTTCGATTTCTGTTTTGAATGGAGTATTAGATCCATATCGTAATTACGGACCCGTAGCAAAAAGAATCATCGAATTTAAACATCGTATGAGGATTTTATGGCCATTTTACTAAGGTTGCCAGATTGTTCAGGTAATTACGAAATCGCCACTGACGGCGTATTAAAAATCTACACTATTTGCAAATATTAATACCTACATATCTCATTCACTATAAGGTCAAATTGAATGATTTAAAAGCCAAACTTGACTATAATTTCACAAGGAATCCATTGAAGACATAAAAATCGAGTTTCAGGATTGTTTGACATGAGAAACGAGGCAGAATAGCTGGCAAAAAATATATATAAAACGGGCAGACTTCTTCTTTTTCTTCAAATTTTCGAACCCTACATCCCTAGGAACGAATTTCTTCACCAAATATCATCCGCAAGTAATAGGCAATCAATTCTAAACTTTATTCATTATTTTTCATCACTTTTAAATAAAAAACTAAGAATTTTCATGGTAAAAACTGAGGGTTTGGGTAGAATTAGGAAATTATTTAAAAATCAAATTTTTATATCGAATTGAGGTCGGATTCCAAACAAATTGTATATTTGGGTTCGTGGGTGAATGGGTAAACGTAATTTGATTCGAACCCCGAGTTTAGACCAAGCGGGCACGGGGTTAGGTTTTCACTTTTTTTTATAGAAAACTTAGGAAAAATCATGTTTTTCAATAAAGTTAGTTTCTTTAGCATTAATTGATGATATTGAGTTAATTATGGTTAGCTTCGAGCAAGTTAGAGGTGAATTCAAAAGGAAAAGCCGTAATTGAGCAGTGAGTGGCCTACGAAATTGAGGTAAGTGTTTGGTCTAACTGTGACTTGAGGGAATAGGAATCCCCACTTGTTTGCTACGTGAAATACATGTGTGTGGTGTATAAGTGAGGTGACGAGTATCTATGCACCAACAAATGGTCCGTTAAACTGAGTTATTATATTTGTTGTTTCAGTTATATTTTTCTTGTTCGTGTAGAATTATTTTATTGCGTTATTGTATATATTATTGTCACATGTTATATTGTTAATGTCCCTCCGTAGCCTCGTCACTACTTCGTTGAGTTTAAGCTCGGCACTTACTCAGTACATAGGGTCGGTTGTATTGATACTACACTCTGCACTCTTTTGTGCAGATCCAGGTACTAGCCAGTAGTAGAGATTTTAGAGCATCCATCTATTCATTCGGGGACACGAGGTATATCTGCCGGCGTTCGCAGATCCCGAGAGTCTTCTCCTACTTTTATAAAACTCTTTTAGTATATTCAGAACAGTTACACTATTTCTTTCAGCCCATTATTTGTAGTATTCTTTAGTAGTTCGTGAACTGTGACACCAGACTCTTGGGTAGTTCAAGATTTATTTATATAATTAGCTCATGGTTTGCTTTATTCAATTGTTTATTTTTTTTATCTTTGGAAATTATTTATCGATAACCAATAGATTTAGTTTACTTTAGATTATTTTATTATGTCTAAATGGATAAATAATGCAAAGTAGTTAATCGAATTCTAACATTGGCTTGCCTAGCAAGTGTGGTGTTAGGCGCCATCATGATCCCTAAGGTTGGGAATTTGGGTCGTGAAAATTATTTTTATCCTCTCAGCAAAAGAGTTCTTTTTTGTTTTATAAATAATAGGCAATTGAAAGAAGAAAATGAAAACATAACTTTCAAAAAGAAAGATAATTATCACTCTGTCACGACCCAAAACCGGTCCAGGTCGTGATGGCGCCTAACGGTGGCGTTAGGCCAG